>VZTH01000047.1:0-13710 GCA_013397815.1 Aleadryas rufinucha
CAGTATCACAACAATCCTACAAATAACTGCAGGTGCCAGATAGCACAGTTGGTTTACAAAACCCATATCGTTGTTCCTGATAGTTTGCATGGGAAAGGCAGAGCTCTCACGAAATGCTGCAGCCTCACAAGACGCTGCAGAAAGCTGGGAAGTTTCTCTGCTCAAGCTTTTTAGCATCCATACACCGGGACCATCGATAGCCCAGCCCTGAGACCCCGCAGGTGTCCCTGAGGAACATCCCCAGCGGGCTGGGCTGGCTGCGGTTTCTACCTGAGCAGCTTCACTCCGCCCAACGCCGGCGTTCGCCGCCGCCGCCGCTGCTGAGGAACATGAATATTTTAGGGTTTAAAGGAGTGGGAGCTGCAGGGAGAGGCAGTCACGCAATGTGTCAGAGCCTCTTAGTGCAGGGCAGCTGCCTCCGCTCACCCGAGGAGACCCCGCCGGTCCCACCGGGGCCGGGTCTGGGGTTTGGGTGGATTTCCATCTTCCCTCACGCTGGGCTCGTGTGAAATCAGCTCTGAGGTGAGGCAGCCCTGCCAGGATGGGGCTATGCACACACAGAGGGCTGGTTGTGAGGGATCTGTGGGATTGGGGGTTTAGGGAAAGCTGCTGGGCCTAAAGGAAGCTGGAGAGGGGCTTTTTGTAAGGGCAGATTCCCAATAATTCATCGAAACCTTCTCTCTTTGGGGTTAAAGCTGTTGCCTGGTGATGGGATGAGAGGGAAGGGCTTTGAACTGAAAGAGGGGAGGTTTAGATGGGATGTTTGGGAGAAATTCCTCCCTGGGAGGGTGTTGGGATGGAATTCCCAGAGGAGCTGTGGCTGCCCCTGGATCCCTGGAAGTGTCCAAGGCCGGGTTGGAGCACCCTGGGACAGTGGGAGGTGTCCCTGCCCATGGCAGGGGTAGCACTGGGTGAATTTAAGGTCCTTCCAACCCAACCCATCCCACATTTCCATAATTCTGAGTTTAGGGAAGAGCTGCTGGTGTTCCACAGGGGAGGAACTGGCACAGGGAAACGATGGAAGGAAAACCAGAGCCCAGAACACGCCAAAGTCATCAGCAAATCATCCCCGGAGCCAAGAACACAGAGCTGGCGAGAGCAGCCAGATCCAGCCGAGGAGGAGCCCTTCCAAGAGCCACTTCCATTTGTGTTATTAATAAAAACCCTCTCAGCCAACAACCAGGAGAAAAATTGATCCCATCCTCAGCAGAGTAAAATCCAATCAAGCCCCACAAGGTGACATCTCCAAGAGCCAAGGCTTTGATTAAGAGGATGGTGTTTAATTAAAGGCCTGTGCACACTGCAGCTGGAGGAAGAAGCACCTGATTAGGACAAAATAATGTCATTTTTGGGGACATTTTTTGTCACATTTCTAGCAGGAGAAACACAAACTGTCATGGAAACCATGGGACAGGACGGAGGGTTCAGGAAACCTCTGGCTTTGTTTCCAGCTGGAAAACCTTGGAAATCTCAACTCTGAAACCACGTGAGAGGAGCTGGGGGTTGATTCCTAATGACAAGGACTGTCCTGCACCTGTGATTACAACACCCAGGTGTGCAGGATGTGGGATGGGAGAGGAATCAGCTTCCAGTGCTCCTTCCCAAAACACCACCCACCAACACCATGGAGGGCAGCAAATATTGTCATATATTTATTATTCATCTAAAAAGCAGCAAGAAATGAAGTTATTAGGAAAAACCCACAAGTTTGGTGCCGTTGTTTATCACACTCCACATCCCAGGAACGAATCCTGTGGGTTTGGAAGGTCAGGAATCATCGTGGCAAAGATATTTTGCTGTTCCCAGCTCTGGAGGAGCAGGAGGAGGAGGAGGAGGAGGAGGAGGAGGAGGAAGATCAGCCCTGGATTTTCTCCCACCCTCAGGGGACTCCTTATCAGAGCAGGGAAAGGGGAAAAACTCCCCAGCATTGGGTTTGTCCCCTCGATGCACTTGGAAAAAACCTTTGCCACGGCTCCTGTGAAGGAAAAAAAAGAGGATAAAGGAAAGTTGGGAAGCGTTTCCCAACAGCAGCAGCAGGACCGGGATCGCTCCGCCCTGAACGGGCACCGGATCCCTTGGGATGGGAAATCAAAGGCAGCCCAAAGCAGCCCCAGCCACGTCCCTGGCAGCTATAAAAAGCCCTGTGCTTTCATCAGCCTTCCCCAAAGATCGCTGTGCCATTGGAGAACTCCAAACCTTTTGATCAAAACAAAAAACCCCCGACCGGAGTCTCACGGAAAAAGCTTGGGGCCGCCTCGGTTCTGCCTCAGCGGTGACATCTTGACCCAAATAATCCCTTCCCCATGGAGTTCTCCAGGATTTAATTTGATCCTGGGAAGAGAGGGAGCCAGAAATGCCCAGCCCTGGGCTGGTGCTGATGCAGGAACAGACCCAGGGACTGGTTTTTTATGGATAATCTGAGTTTTTCCAATGATTCCCCCAAAATGTCGAGACTAAAAGCAGCATTTCCTCTGGAACTGAAGCAGGTTTCCATTGGAAATGAGGATTTGTAGAATCCTGGGATGGGTTGGGTCGGAAAGGAGCTGAAAATGCTCTTTTTCCACCCCTGCCATGGGCAGGGACACCTCCCACTGTCCCAGGGTGCTCCAAGGTGTCCTCCAAGGTGCTCCAGGGATCCAGGGGCAGCCACAGCTTCCCTGGAAAACCTCATTAATCCCAGTGTTAATTAGGATAGCAAAATATCCTTCATCCTTATCCAGCTGAGCCTGCAGGGATGGACAAACCCAGCACTTCTGGCTACCCCCAAAGCTCTTTTTTAGGGTTACAGACCCCAAGTTGTCCTCAGGATGCTCCCAACTCTCCCAACTTTCCCACTCCTGTGACCCCAAACAAGCCCCATCCCAATGAAATGTAAAAATATTCCAGCCTGGATAAGAAATCTCAGACCCTTCTGATCTGGGAGTTCCTCAAACCCACTTTCTTCTCGTGTTTTTATTTCAGATAACCAAGCAAATCCTTTCTTCCAGGAAAAAAACCCATCCCTGACTTTCTTCTTGTGTTTTCCTTTCAAATAACAAGGAAAATGCTTCCTTCAAAGCCTCCCCTCTCCCACACATCCTGCTCCTCCCCACAACGATGCTCTTGGGTGTTTTAAAAGTCAGATTTCAGTGAGTGACACGTTTTGAGACACGGGTGACGGAAAGTGAATTTTGATAAAACCCACTTTGAAAGGAAATTTCTGTTCAACTTCCTGAATTCTGAACTTGCTGAGGCAACAAACCCCAAAATAACAGCTGGAAAATTTGGGAAGCAACTCCCAGGACTGAAGGAGTTGGGATAATCACTCAGAGTATTTCACATCAATATTTCACAGGATTAAAAACTGAGATTGATGAGTCTTTGTCTAGGGAAAGGTAAATTGCAGCGTTCACCGAAACAGGCAGTAACAGCATTCCTGCAGCCACACAAAGTCCAGTGGAATCAGGAATTAATTGGCTGCAAATCAAAATTAATAACTGCTGGAATGAGCACATGGGAAACACGACGTGTGAGGACGTTATTGAGTGTGGGGAGTAATGACAGGAACACCTTTTCCAGCATTAATCTCTCGCAGCCCGACTCAGCTGGGGAGTTAATCTTCCTAAATCCCGTTTTGTCGTACAATGGGGTGCTGTGAAATGTGTGTTTGGGTTGTTGTTTTTATTGAAATAAGATGGAGCTGCTGAGGACTCATCATTCGTGTTTTGCCGAGTGGAAATTGGATAAGTTCTGAAAACGACCGCTCTGCAAACAGCGTTTTCTGTCACCAGAGCTCCTGATCACCACATCAGTCAGAATGAAAATAACAGAGAGACATTAAAGGAAAAGGAATTAATGAAGGGCTTGTTCTCAGTCTGTTTCTCCATTTTCCAGATGTTGTTTAGAACCCCACCAGAATTTTTCCTGAATTGGGACTTTGGGTCTCCTTTGTTCCATGGGAACCCAACCCAGAGCACAGCACCAAGTCCTGAACGAGCCACCTCTGCTTAAAACCTGAAAAATTGATCCTTTCCACCCCTAACACACCTTCCCAATTTATGATCGATGGCAGGATCCCCCTGGAAGGAATTCATCCCATCAGGAGGAGCGAAGTGCTGCATCACCACTTGTCACACGCAGAGAAAGGGTGAAAATGGAGCAAAAACCTGGTGCTGAACCCACCTCGTCCCTCCCCATGGACCCTGAACTTCCAGAGCCACATTCCTGCCCCCACATCCCCCTCTGGAGGAGACACTGAGCCCGGGAGCTCCTTTATCCAAAGGTCAGCAAAGCTGCCTGAGAGTTCCTCCCACACCGAGGCACTGCTGGATCTCATCATTGTTTGGAGACACTGATATTCTCATTTTTCAGATGATGCAAGGGAATAAATCAGTCTGGAGCCTCTCCAGGGAGGAAAAAATACCATAATTGAGCTGCTTTTGCAAATCCTGCTTTAATTGTCTTAAGTGGCTCATCCTGACTGGGAGCATCTGTGGATCTCATCCTCCAAACCCCTCTGGTCCTTGTGGAAATGCCCAGACAAAAAAGGGTTTTGTCTAAACCCAGCCCTGCACTTGTCTGATGGCAGGATTTTGCTGCAGCTCAGATGTTCAGCATCCCACATCCCCCAAACCAGGGTGTGGGAGGAATCAGGATCTGTCCCTCTCCTCCTCAAGCCTTGAGCTCCCCAACCCAAACCCTCCCTGGTGCCCAGGAGCAGGGAAATCGTGTTTTAACCCCCTGATTACCCCAAATGGGGGAATCACCCGATTAATTGAAGGGAGAGGGCAAAGCAGATTTACCCAGCAGCTCTGGGGCTCCTAAAATTCTCCTAAAAACCCCTCCCCGTGCCCTGCACACACAATTCCTGCTGGGAGGAGATTTTCTGCTGGCTTTCACCTCAGTTCACTGCAGCAGTGCCCCGTATGGGATGGGAAGGTCTGACTTTATTCATCTTTTTTAAGCTGATGCCTCGATCCCAGCAGAGCTCTGGTACCACGAGAACAATTCCATTGGTGGGTGAGGGACACCCAGTTAAAAACGAGATTTTCCCGTCTCCAGTGGAGAGATCACTTCTCAAATCCCGGCCTGATTCGATAAACAGAGGTTCTGTGCTGGGTGCCTCCAGGCTGGGAACGAAACCCCATCCCCTGCGCCCTCCCTTGCGATGCTGAAATCATCGCTGCACAGAATTGCACCCCAGAACTCCTCCAGCACCTGCAGCACCCAGAAGGAGATTTACAAAAGGAATTTAACGAGGGCTGATGAATGATTAACGAGGCTGGATCCTGCGCTGGGCTGGAGAAACGGTTTGTGGGTCACGTCAGGAATCCTGCGTGAGGACACAGCTCCCAGGACACCGACGGGGGACTCTGCCCTTCCTCCCCATCAGCAGAATCTGCTGCCGCACCTCGGGCTCCTCATGCATCTTTAAAAGCTTCCGCCTCTCTCCTTCTGTGCTCCGCACGGCTCCGAAAGCGCTTTCCAAGGGCCATTAACACGCGCGTTAATTGAGTTATTGCCGTGGTTCTCGGCTCGCTCGGGGCTGTGGAACCAGCAGGGTTTTTGTGCTCCCCAAAGCAGCACCCCCGGGCTCTGCTCCGCTCCCACCTCCCCGCGCTGACCAGAGCAAAGAAGGAAACAAGAAACTCCTGCTCTTTGTTAGGAAAATTAATCCACGAACACCAGAGGTTTGTGTCCAAAAAGGAGACAGAGGAGTCCTGTAACTTTATTCCAATAAAGGGAGAGGCCACGGGGCATTCCCCTGGGGTCTCTCAAATTTTTGGAGGGCGCAGCCTCCTTTTTATCCCAATTTCCCGGCCGCATTTCCCTCTCTCTTTCCCCATTGCCTGAGGTACTCCAGAGGTACAGACTCCCCAGAATACCTAATACCTAAGGTTCCCTTCTCATGTATAACCCCCCTGTATTTTTAGTTCTTATTGAATTTTATGATTTTCCCATTGTTTCTTTTGTTCCTCATTTATCAGCAGACCCACAGTTTGTTTGTAGAGACAAATCTCTTTCCATTCATCAATCAGTGGAATCCTTCCCATTGTTTCCTCTCATCTCTCAGTGCTAATTCCATCTTCCAGCAGGCCCAGAGCTTGTTTGTAAAGACAATTCTCTCATCCTTTCCCGTCTCTCTCCTTCTGTGCTCCGCACGGCTCCGAAAGCGCTTTCCAAGGGCCATTAACACGCGCGTTAATTGAGTTATTGCCGTGGTTCTCGGCTCGCTCGGGGCTGTGGAACCAGCAGGGTTTTTGTGCTCCCCAAAGCAGCACCCCCGGGCTCTGCTCCGCTCCCACCTCCCCGCGCTGACCAGAGCAAAGAAGGGACACAAGAAACTCCTGCTCTTTTTCCCAAGCTGAAAGAGTTTGTTTTATCTCTCTCTGAGATCATTCACAGCCCTAAAGATCTTCAATTTCTTCTTCTAATTGGTGGTGGTGGCTGCAAAAGCAGAAGTGCACGAAAGGGTTGTCTAATTCTACAGCAGCTACACCGACTTTAAAGAGTTCGATTTCCCTGCCACATCCATGGCAATCTCCTCTGGGAGTAAAAGGGATCATTTCCCTCTAAAAGGTCGGAAATCTTTTGGTTAACACAACCCAGGTGCTGAAGTGCAGCAGCTCCAAACTTCAGACACCAAAAAAGCGACGATTTTTTGGAAACAGCTCTGTTTTCTCACCTCACTTCAGGTATTTTCCCACTGTTTGGGTGGGAAATGTGGGAATGTGGCGCAGAGGAAAATCCAGCTTGGCCTGGGCCGTCAGTGGGACCCAAAGTTAAGCTCGGGTTTGTTGTTCTGAGCCAGTTCTCAAAGCTGCAGCGTTTCCCTCTGCTGGGAGAGTGACTCACGAGGAAAGCTCCTTCCCCCAAGTCCTCTCTTCTTTTGGGCTGCTGCGAGAGGTTTTTCTTTTCAATTAAAGTAAAAAAGAGCAGTTTGCAGCTGCCTTGCAAGATCACACAGCTCCCGCGTCCTCGCCTTTGATTTTTCCTTTCGCTCTGTGCCAGCCAGGAGAACGCTCAGGATTGAATTACATCCCTCGCTGCTGACACCGACTCCGGGCTTGAAAACACAAAATCGATCTCCAGCCCTGCTTAACCCTTCCTGAGGGCTTTGGACAGGTAATAATCAATTCTGCTTCATGGCAGGCTTGGATCGCCCAGGGAAGAGGGGAGAAAATTTTAAAAATATATAAAAATAACGGATTATTGAGAGCACAATGAATTTAATAATGAGTTCTTCCAATTGGTAAGAGTTTATCAAGGATTTCCTTCCTGGGTGGGAACAAAATCCCATCCCCTGCGCCCTCCCTTGTGATGCTGATTTGCATCACTGCACATCCTCAGCACAGAATTGTACCCCAGAACTCATCCAGCACCACTTGGAGACCTGACACTGTTAGGAAAAAAAAATAAACTTATTTTTGGTGAAAAGCTAGCAGAAAAATCACCGTGAGGAACAGGGAAAAAATCAAAACCTTCCCACAAATACAATTACAGTCTTTGCATGAGGATGAAAACCCATTTCCCAATTCCCTTAAACATTTCCAGAGCTCCCTTAAAGTCTCTGATAACAGGGTTTAAGGCAAAAACTGTCAAGTGACAAAAAGAATTGAACACAGGCAGCAAATTCCTGCCTTTCCTGCTAATAATGAACATAAGCAACAAATTGAATTTGGGAGATCAATGTAAACACGAAGAGTCAGTGAGAAAAGACTTTAAAAGCTCTTCAGTCACTTGGTCCTGGGAGTAATATCCTTAAAACCGGTTTTAACTCCCTTGTAGTGCTCCCACAGCACCTCAGACAGGCTGGGGGTTGGTCCTTGATGAGGATTAAATAAATGATTCTGTATTTCCCCAGCTGAACCCGTCCCCAGGGCAGTTTCTGGGTTATATTTTATATTTAAACAGGTAAAGCTGTAAAACAACCTGGAGTGAACTGCAGAGCTCAGCTCTCCCCGGTTGCCATCAAACCCTTTCAAAGCAGATTTTCAAAAGGTGCACGGAGAGTTGAAACGTTTCCCCCTGAAAGAGAAAGGAGTCAGGCAGAGAGAGAGAGAGAGAAAAAAGGGTGGCAGTTCTCCGAGGTGCGAACGCCTTCCGAGGGAGGGCAGAGCACCGAAGGTCACCCGAGCAGAGCGGCCTTGAAAAACCCCTTTGTGCCCACAGGATGGGGGGACTTGAAAGGGAAATAACTCCTGGAACTCCTCCCAAAAGCGGCGTGAGCACCTGGATTCGCTGAAGGGAACAGAGGCAGGGAAGGAAGGGGCTCCTCCCCGGTAACCTGCAGGGTTTGGCCACGGGAGAGAGCCCAGACACAGCCCGGGATGCTGGAAAACGCCGTCAGAGCCCCAAAAAAGGGCTCAGCTCAAAGCAAATGTCCCATCATTTAAGGAAATGCCATTCCGTAATTTAAAAAAATTTCGTTGCATCAAGTTGTGTTCAGCAGTGCAAATTTTAAATATTAGTGACAGGATGAGGGGGGAATGGCTTTAATGGGAAAGAACTCAGGGTTAGACGGGATTTGGGGAAGGAATTCCCGATGTGAGGCTGGGCAGGGATGGAATTCCCAGAGGAGCTGTGGCTGCCCCATCCCTGGAAGTGCCCAAGGACACCTTGGAGCACCCTGGGATAATGGGAGGTGTCCCTGCCATGGCAGAGGGTGGAAAAAGCTGATTTTTAGGTCCTTTCCGACCCAAACCACTCCAGAATTCCATGAAATTCCCATTCCCAATTGCAAACCGCCAAGGGATGAGCAGCAGGTCCCTCCCACCCCACCCCACCCCACCCCACGATTTAACCCGCAAGGAAAAGTTTCCATTTCATTTCTGAGCACGGAATTCTCCACCACACAACCCCCCGAGCTATCCACGGCCGTTTTTCCATGATTTTTGAGGATTTTGCTCTGTTTCCCAGCAAACCACCCCGTTTTTGCTGGTTACCAGGCATTGTTTTGTCAGCTCTCAGACGGGGCTGAGATTCCAGCCGGGCAAAACTCCAAGAGCTGAAGCTCCCAGGCTTTGAGCAGAGTGAGGAAGAACCCCCCGAATCCTGAATTTCGCTCTTTTTTGGTGCTAAATTGTTGTATTTAAGGCTTTTTTTTTGCAAGATAATCTCTCAAATCGGTGTTCCCACCCCAAATCCGTGACAAAATCCTGAATTCCGCTCAGTCTGTGCAGAGCTGGAGTGGCAGGGGGGGAGCAGGAGGCTGGAATTGCCACTGGAAGCTGTAAAGTCACATTTATTTTCAGCTGACTCCGACCTTTCTGCAACGAAACCTCCTTTTTTTTTTTTTGCTGGTTTTAATACTCGGTGGCTGAGCTTTTATTATCAATAATGCAAAAGGGGCGAGCAAAGCAGGAGCTGGCCAAGAGCTGATGGAGGAAATCTGGAGATTTGCTGCACCCCTGCCACTCACACGGCGCTTTTTGCAAATATTTCATGGTCATGGGTCAGAAAAAGGGAGATAAGAAGTGGTTCCCAAGGATTTTTTAGTGGGAGGGGGTGGAAGCCGGACAAAGCAAACCCTAAATCGGGAATAATTGGAATAATATAATTGTTCGTGTTCAAAAAGGGATTTTAAATCATCATTTCAACCAAATTATTGCACAAAATCGTTATTTTTTAATATTAGCATTATTTATTTTATTATTGTTATTTATTTTATTTGTTATTCTTTATTTTATTTATTGTTATTTATTTTATTTATTATTTATTTTATTTATTATTATTTATTTTATTGAAATAAAAGCACAAAAAAAAAATAAAAGGAACTGGAGAGGAGTGGAATTTCACTCAGCATCATTCCCAAATCCATCCCTTTAAATGCTGGGAACACCTCTTTGCCCAGATCCCTTCTGGGATAACCCCGCTGTTACATTCCAATCCCACCTTTTTCCAGGATAACTTCACAACGAACCCCTGCACAAATGATCATTTTCTATCCCAAACACAGCGGTTTGATTTTTCCTGGGTACTTAGAGAAGAACGAAATCCACAAAATGATCCCCAAATTCAGCACCCCGACCCCCCAATCCCTCCCGGGGTGGTGGAAATTCCATCCAGCTCCACACCAAACGTTCCCAGAGTGTTCCAGGGCCCTCCTGGAGGTGCTGGGCAGGGCAAGCAGCTCGGGAAGTGCTGATAAAACCCTCGGACACGTCCCTGTCCCCTGTCCCTGAAGGTCGCTGTCGCTCAGGGACGAAGCTGCTGTTCCCATTAACTAAATTCCCTTCCCGGGCCAGCTGATTGCAGATTATCTCCTTCCAAAGTGCAGAATTTGGCTTCGTTTCCGCTTCCTTCAGCTTTTTCATCTCCCACAGGAATTTTTTTCGTGGCTCCCCCTTGAAAGCGTGCGAATAAACCCCAAAATAAGTGACTTTCCCATCACCTGAACCCCTCTCCCAGCACCTGAACGTCTTTCCTGTCACCTGCCCCCCTTTCCTGTCACCTGCACCCCTTTCCCAGCTCCTAAACCCCCTTTCTCAGCACCCGCACCCCTTTTCCATCACCTGCACCCCTTTCCCATCACCTGCACCCTTTTCCCAGCACCTGCACCCCTTTCCCAGCATCTGCATCCCTTTCCCAGCTCCTAAACCCCCTTTCTCAGCACCTGAACCCATTTTCCATCACTTCCACCCTTTTCCCAGCACCTGCACCCCTTTCCTATCACCTGAACCCCTTTCCCATCACCTGCACCCCCTTTTTCATTACCTGCACCCCTTTCCCATCACCTGAACCCCTTTCCCATCACCTGCACCCCTTTCCCAGCTCCTAAACCCCCTTTCTCAGCACCTGAACCCCTTTTCCATCACCTGAACCCATCTCCCATTACCTGCACCCTTTTTCCATCACCTGAACCCATTTCTCAGCACCTGCACTCCTTTCCCATCACCGCACCCCTTTTCCAGCACCGGCACCTCCTTCCCATCACCTGAACCCCTTTTCCCAGCACCTGAACCCCTTTTCCATCACCTCCACCCTTTTCCCATCACCTGCACCCCTTTCCCAGCTCCTAAACCCCCTTTCCCAGCACTGCACCCCTTTTCCATCATCTGAACCCCCTTTCTCAGCACCTCCACCCTTTTCCCAGCACCTGAACCCATTTCCCATTACCTGCACCCCTTTTCCACCACCTGAACCTCCATCACCTGAACCCCCTTTCTATCACCTGCACCTCTTTCCATCACCTGCACCCCTTTTCTATCCCCTGCACCCCTTTTCCCAGCACCTGCACCCCCTTTCCATCACCTGCACCCTTTTCCCATCACCTGCACCCCTTTCCCATCACCTGAACCCCTTTCCCATCACCTGCACCCCTTTCCCAGCTCCTAAACCCCCTTTCTCAGCACCTGAACCCCTTTTCCATCACCTGAACCCATCTCCCATTACCTGCACCCTTTTTCCATCACCTGAACCCATTTCTCAGCACCTGCACTCCTTTCCCATCACCGCACCCCTTTTCCAGCACCGGCACCTCCTTCCCATCACCTGAACCCCTTTTCCCAGCACCTGAACCCCTTTTCCATCACCTCCACCCTTTTCCCATCACCTGCACCCCTTTCCCAGCTCCTAAACCCCCTTTCCCAGCACTGCACCCCTTTTCCATCATCTGAACCCCCTTTCTCAGCACCTCCACCCTTTTCCCATCACCTGAACCCCTTTCCCATTACCTGCACCCCTTTTCCACCACCTGAACCTCCATCACCTGAACCCCCTTTCTATCACCTGCACCTCTTTCCATCACCTGCACCCCTTTTCTATCCCCTGCACCCCTTTTCCCATCACCTGCACCCCTTTTCTATCCCCTGCACCCCTTTTCCCAGCACCTGCACCCCTTTTCTACCACCCGCACCCCCCTCCCAGCTCCTCCAGCCCCGTTTGTGGCCGCAGCCGCTCCGCGCCCAGCTCGGGCTGAGCAGGATTGAGACAGTGCCATCTACTGCCACCAGCTCCGCTCTTCCTCCGGCCAAAGGGACAAACTGGAATCGAACTGAAACCGGGAGAGTCCCAGAGCAGGAACAGACGGGGCTGGGGGAGCTCCAGCAGTGCAGGGCACAGCTCGGCACACAGGGACAGCATTCCCTAAGGAATTCCAACAAAGCTGAGGGCAGAGTGGAGCAGAAGTAATTTTTGTGGTAGGGAGACTGCAAACCAGAAATCGGTGGGGTGCTGGTTTGTGGCAGGAGGAATCTGGGCTTCCCAAATCCAGCTGATTTGGGGTTTCTTTCCTTGCCCAGCTAAAGGATAAAAGCCAGGTGGGAGCAGGACAGGGGGCTCAGAAAGAAAAAGGATGGAGAGAGACTTTGGATAAGGGATGGAGGGGCAGGACACAGGGAATGGCTTCCCACTGCCAGAGGGAAGGGATGGATGGGATATTGGGAAGGAATTCCTGGCTGTGAGGGTGGGGAGGGGCTGGGCTGGAATTCCCAGAGGAGCTGTGGCTGTCCCTGGACCCCTGGAAGTGCCCAAGGCCAGGCTGGATGGGGCTTGGAGCAGCCTGGGACAGTGGGAGGTGTCCCTGCCCATGGCAGGGGTGGCACTGGGTGGGATTTCAGTTCCCTTCCATCCCAAACCAGTCCGGGATTCTGTGAAACTCAGAAAGCAGAAGCCAAACCAGTAACAGGTCCCAGGGCTGCCCAGATCACCCACCCTCAGCAAACTGTGCCTCTCAGGAGATGGAGAGAGAGAAATGAGCTGTGCCTGAACCGGGATGACCCATTCGGGATCCACATGACCGAAGGGACCTTAAACCCCAGGCACTGATGCAGCCCCAAAAGCCTGAACACGGAACATGGAATGGTTTGGGTTGGAAGGGACCTTAAACCCCATCCAGTGCCCCCCGTGCCATGGGCAGGGACACCTCCCACTGTCCCAGGCTGCTCCAAGCCCTGTCCAGCCTGGCTTTAAGCCGTGACAGACATTTGAGATGGATTCACGCATTCAGGGCCAAGTTCCCAAAGGTTTAATCCGCATTTTTTAGGATGCCACGACAGAAGCAGCGGATCCCAGAGGCAGGCTGTGTGCAAACAGCCCCTGTCAGACATTTCACAGCTGCCTGTCCCCGTTTGGTGCTTTAAGGGCAGACAGAGCTCTGCTTCACCCCCCTCTGTCTGGGCCCTCACTTCACCTCCTGTGCTCCCCATCAGGGACAGAGCAGAGCAGCGGCTCAGTCACAACCCGTTAAGCAGCAGAGCCCTGATGAGCCGTGTCCCCAAAAATGGCCCTCCTGGCCCCAAATGAACCCGCCCAGCTCGGAGGGGACGGCAGGACAGGCACGAACAGCGCTCCTCCCGTTCCTGGTACAGCCACTCCCTGTCCTGCTCCACGGAACCCAGGCAGGGCCGGAGGATTCTCTGCTGCCAGCCCCAAAAACGAGCTGCAGAAATGCTCAGCAAAGCCTCTGAGCACAGGGGTCACCATTCCTGCTCCATTCCTGAGAGAATTCCAAGGAAAATAGGGCTAGCTGCTCTGTGTGAGATTCCACACCAGCAGCACACCCAGCACCCTCTTCCACTTTCCTCTCTCTTCCTCCTCTTCCACCTTCTTCCCTCTTCCTCCTCTTCTACTCTCCTTCTCTTCCACTCTCCTTCTCTTCCACTCTCCTTCTCTTCCACTCTCCTCCTCTTCCACTCTCCACCCTCTTCCGCCTTTTCCACCCTCTTCCCTCTTCCTCTTCTTCCACTCTCCTCCTTCTTCCTCCTCGTCCACCCTCTTCCCTCTTCCTCC
>VZTH01000054.1:0-60000 GCA_013397815.1 Aleadryas rufinucha
AGCCCGGGCTCTCCTGAAGGATGTGTGTGTGCCCTGCCCTTATTATTTGGGTGCATGTGACGGCGGGGTGGTGCGGTGGGTGCTTTTTTTAAACCGTTAACATTTTTCATGCCACTCGTTGGAGGTAAGAAACTCCAATCATAATAAACACTAGAATCTAGTAAAAGCCTTTTTTTTTTTTTTTCAGCAGCACTTGCTCCTTGCATTTATTATGGTTATAACACGCAGGATGAAAATGTGTGAGATCACTCGCTGAAGATCAGATATTTCCAAATTATCTTATAGTAAGGCATAATGTTTTCTGGTCCTTGATGTAAAAAAAAAAAAAAAAAAAGAGAGAGAGGAGGAAAAGGAATGTGACTGCTAAGAAGTTAATTAGCATGGCAGGACGGAGAATCAAGGACTCCCAGACTTCAGAAGTGAAAAGTTGTGGTGGCGTAAGCATCACGCTGCTGGGAGGAATCAAAGGGAAGTGGGGGTCCGGGGTTCGGCCGCGGGGTCCCCGCGGGGCGAGGAGCCCGGGCCGGGGGCTGCCCGGTCCGGCCGGGGCTCCGCCTGCACGGCAACAAAATGGGGAGCAGAGTCATGCGGATGCAAGAAATAGCATCTGTTCCCCGAATCTAATGTGGCGAGGGGAAGGGGAAAACAAATTGATCTTCCAGCAGTGACAAATTGTAACAATGGACGAGTCAATTGGAAACTTTAACATGGGCAAGGAACAAAAGGAGGGGAGGGGGGAGGGGGGCGGGGGGAGACAGTAATTTCAATGGGAATTAGTAAATTGCCTAATGGAAATGGTGTTTGAAAGCAAGGGACAGGCTGTACTAAATAATCCAAACATTCCTCCAGAAATCTAACCTGCTGCTCATGCTAAGGGTCATTCAGCACATAGGGTTTCCAAAACAAAGCCAATTTGTCATGCAATATTTAGAGAGTTTGGAGGTTTCAACTAAACTGTCTTCTATAAAAAGAATAATAAAAATAATAATACAGAGATCGACAAGGCTAACACGAATTCTCAGGCATTAAAAAGTTCACATAGAAATTTGCATACTAAAGGGAAAGATGCAGACAAAATAGAAATAAAAAAATCACTGCAACTTACAACTTTAATATTAATCAGTAAAGCAGAAGTAGAGTGAAAGGAAGCATGAAAAGAAGTAAAACAAATGTGTACATTTAATCAGACAGGATTGCATAGGACACAAAGAACAGGGCTAATTAGTCTCAGCAGGTAGGGACTAACCTTCAGACTTCATAAATAAATAAGTCTGTGAACAATGTCTAAGTGGGAATATGGAGACAGAAAAGGGATTATTTTAAGACACCAAGTAAAAACATGACTAATGAAATACTTCACTGTTAACTCAATGTACAAATGCATTGAACAGTTTCTTTTTCCACTGGTCTTTTGACTAACTTGCTTTTTACTTTCAGAAATTGTGCTAAATAACTGTATGTGGGCATGCAGACTCCCCATTTGCCCCTGATTATGTACTTAACTGTCTTTGCAAACTAGTGCCTTGCAGAGTGACACCTTAACAAATATTCTCCATTTTTGTTTGCTTTTCGATTTTTAAATGCCTTTATATCCCAGAACAATATGAGATTAGAAATACAAATGTGACAGACTCCTATTTATTTTGCAGGGCCATGTGTTATAATTTGATCCAAATGAACAAAAACAGTTGCACAGTTTTGTTTTGTTTTTCTGAGATCTTTTTGCAATCTGCTGTGGATTTTTCTTTAAACAAGCATGCTTTTGCTTCAGTCCCAGCGTAGTTGCTAGCTACTTAGTAGGCACCATCAAAAGTTAGCATGCAGGACAGAGCCAGTTGTTGCCCAAAGCTGGTTGCAGAAGAAGGGCCTGATTCTGTAGAGACTCACACGTGTGAGTCACATCACTGACAGACGATTTGGGAGGGTGCTGACACACCTGGGCTACTCGTGCAAGTAATGTTACTCCCATGGGTAAATGCTGCTAGAAGGGAGCTCAGTGTTGTTTGCCCCAGTGCCAGATGGTGGTCCTCGGTGTGGAAGATGGCTCTGGAAGGGTGAGGGACTGTGCCCCAGCTGTGGAAGGTGTTTCCTGGGCGCATTTTTGCAGCTGGGGTTTTACCCGCATGGTGGACTCAGGGGAGTCCCGTGAAGGGCCAGGAAAATGCTTTCTAGTTTTCATCAAGTTCTTCCTATTGCAAACTTCCAGGGTTTTGTTTTCAAACTTCAGCTTAGAGCTAGTGTGGTTGTGAAGTCCATGGATTGTTGATGATTACTAAACCAGCACTGTTTAATTAAGGTAGTACAAGTCACTTTGGATAGCTTGTGCATCTGATTTGTATCATTTCCCCTTATGTAAAAATTTGTTTCCCAGTCAGGGAAGTGAGAGCTCTCAAGGGTCAATAGCACTTGTTGAGTAGTAAGTTCTCAGGTGATACCTTAGATTTAAAAAAAAGTATAGTGTTTAACAATGAAAGAAACACAATATTGAAAAAAAAAAAGTCAAGCTAATCCATGGCACAAAACACAATTTATTGTTTGAATACTTGATTTTAGGTGACAGCTGGAGAGAGAGCCGCATGCTCCACATTCAGGAGACGCTGGCTTTCTTGCCAAAGTTGACCTCTAGCACAGGTGAAGAAGTGGAAGCGCCTTTCTCCAAGCTTTTGTAACCCTCACCACTTGGTACAACAGACCAAATGCTGAGCTGTGGGGTTTGGTGACCGACAACGGTGTCACCATTTTACACTTTGGCCCAACAGTTTGGTCCTAAGAATCCTGCAGTAGAACAGAAGCAGCAAAAAAGGCTGTGGCCATGTGAGGTTCACCTCACAGCTCACATTGCAATGAACTGGAGAGGGAAGAGGTTGACCAGGGGCAGCCAAGGAAATTTATTGTTTTATGAAAAATGTTTTGGGATTTTTAATGTCTCACCAAAGGCCCAAGCCTTTATTGGAGAAATATGGCCTGCTAAATGCCAGCTGGATCTCCTGGCTAATGTTTACATATTTGGGTGAGTCATCTGTTTTCTTGGTCTTCTCCAACAGGTCCCAATGTAGGTTGCAAGATGTAAAATTCAAATTATTTCTTTTGGAAAGATAAAAGGACTTTGGTTGACCAGGCTGGGATTTGAGTCTACAGCTCAAAGGAATCTGCATGTTTACAAATAATCTTGGATCATTAAATCTGCTCTGAATGTCAAAAAAAAAAAAAATCAATATTGAAAAGGTTCCAATAACTGGAAGCAAACACATCTGCCTGGTGTCTTACCAGTACCAGCTCTTCCAGAGTTAGCAAAGAGGGGAAATTTTTTCTAGGGCAGATGAGATGACAGCATGAAAACACAAAAACCGTGGCTCTTGTCTGCAGTCATTTGCATTGACTGAAACAAGCGCACATGAAAATTCAAGAAACCTATCAAAAGGGAAAATATCAACAAACAACCAGATCCTGGTGCTACTGCCAGATTTCTCTGTGGCTTTAAGTGTCACACATACTGACCAGGTCACTGTGTGTTATTTGAGCAAGGAGGACTTTCTATCTGCACTCGATGGAGAAACAGTGGAAAATTAGTTCCGAAAAACTGCATGCATTGTTTTTCAAGCTTGTAACACAGCCTAATGTCTCTCAATCCATGCTCTGCTTCCCGAGTCATGGCTATGGCTCAGTAGGAACATCCCTCCCTTTTAGCACCTAAACCACAGCTATACCACTTGCTTTTGTTAGAGATAATTCTGTCAAATAATAAAATCGTTAATGGGTAGAAATATGCATTCATGCAGGGATTATTCACACTTTATCATGAGGTGATATCAAGCACTATAAGAGTGAATGACAAGAAATAGGCTTCTGAAATACAGAGCCCTCCATAAATATACCATTTTTATTGACAACCCATCTTTTAACCCTAATAGTAATGGAAGAAATCCAATAAATGAAACATTTACTGCATAACTTGCCTTATTTTCGGGTGGTGTCTGATTCCTTTCTAGCTGTCTCTAGAAGATGTTTTTAGCCTAATTTGCTCCCTAGAAATTTCACTCACCAGAGTTATACATCTATGACGTTTTATTGCCTGAAGCCAAGTCTGAATAAGAACTTTCTTAAGATATACTTATCCTAATGTCAGTCTACAAGAACTGGGCTGCTTTAGTTTGATTTATTTGTGCAGCAGAGATATATGTGCACCTATAGAGCAGGCCATGGCCTCAGACTGCATCTAATATCCCAAACACAAACAAATAAGTGAAACCAACAAGTTTAGCCATGGTTAGTTACAAGTAGACACTTTTAAACTAATCACCTTAGATTTGTATGTATATGTCTCTGTTTTCCAAAACAACTAAAGCACTAGACCATTGCAAAACACTCTCATTTTACAGGAACGGACTTGAGTGTAGGTGTCTATAATGTCTATATATGGTCACAGGCACACACCAAGCGCTAGCCAGATGCAGTGTGCTTTGACTGTCTGAGGAGCACAGGTTGGCATTTAAGGACCTGGAGCACAGAGGTCACTGGCAGAGGTTCCAGACCACTGCCTGGCTGGTTCCCTGGGCCCTTTTTTCTGCCTGTTGCCTCTAGCACCCACTGGGGCTTAGTCAGTGCTTTGGAGAAAGGGCCTTCTTTTTCTTGGTGATTTTGCTGGCCTCTAACCAGTTTGTGGATGTTATGGTGATGCAGATAATGCAATGAAAATAATTTGGCTTGCACTAATGCAGTGTCAGTGAGGGTGGCCTTGTAGGTGAGCCGTGGCTGGGGCAGATGGTGGTAGGCAAGGAACCCAGCAAGCTGAAAGCCCCGAACATGCCCTCGGCCAGAGAGGACTGCCCTTTCAACTGACACACAGTAATTAGCTGCGTATGCATTTGTAGTCTGTTGCAATATGAGGTAAAAGGGATTAGTTTTGCAATGGTCTAGGAACATGAACATGCGCCAGCTGCATTCCAGCTGGAGGGATTCTGGCTGATGGATGACAATAGTCAGCACAGGGGTAGTAACTTCTTAAAACAACCAAGTTTAACAGCACAGGATTATTTGATCGTACCAGGCAATCACAGAACCACTCATGTTGGAAGGGACATGAAGACACCTTCAGTCCAGCCGCCTGCTCAAAACAAGTTTTAGCTCTGAATTCAGAGCTATTTGTTTAGGGATTTGTCCAGCCAGGTTTCAAAAGCCTTCAAGGACAGAAATGAGACAACCAGGAGTTAGGATTTTGCGTTTATTCTTTCTGAATTTCATAATGTTCTTGTTGGCCCATTCCTCCAGCCTCTCTAGGTCTCAGTGAACAGCAGCTCTGTGCTACAGCATGTTAACTGGACCATCCAATTTGATGTCCTCTGCAAATGTGATGAGACCTCCTCCAGGTAATTGATGCAAATGTCAAAGAGGACAGGTCCTGGGATAGGCCCCTGTAGTACTGCACCTGCCACTGACAACCAGGGCTTCAGGTCATTACCACTGTTCTTTGAGTTTGGTCATCCAAACAGTCTTTTATGTGTCTAATTGTCTGCTTTTGCAGATTGTAATGTCCTGACTTGGATGCTGAAGTTTCGTCTCCTGAAGCCTCAGGTTTGTGTTTCACTGCTTGTCTTCACTCCTGTCACGTTTGTGGCTCCTTGTAGTCACTACAGCCACAGCTGCTGTTGACTATCACATCCCTGTCCAATTCTTCCTTGCTTGTGAGTAGTAGATCCAGGAGACCATCACCCACCATTTGGCCATCCACCATCTGTATTAGGAAGTTTTCCTCAACAAACTCCAGAGACTTCCTAACCCTGTTCCATCCCACTGTTTTGATCTTACAGCTGAAGTCAGAGAGGTAAAATTTTCCCAGCAGCACTGTGGACTGTTATCTGGAGACTTCTAATTGTGTAAAGACATGATTGACTTTGTCACCCTAATCAGATGATCTGTAACAAATCCATCACAGTGTTACCCCTACTGGCTTGCCTTCCAGCTCCCAACCAGCCCATCTCCTGCTTCCATATGTTCATCTCCTCTTCCCATATATTTGTGCTGCTCCTTCACATAGAAGGTACAGCCCTTGCTTTTCTTCACTGCCTGTCGTTCTTAAAGAGGCTGTATCTCTCCATCACAGACTTGTAATCGTAGGAGTGATCCCACCATGCTGAGCAATCCTCAGACCACAAGCAAGTCAGGGCATTCCCTCATGCCTCAGTTTTTCCCCAAATCAGCCCACTTAGATTTCATATTCTTCAGTGTACCACTGTCTCTGGCACTGTGTTTTTCTGTCCCAAATACCTCAGATCTTCAGAACAGCCTGTGGCCACCATCATAATGCAGTCAGTAAGGGTGACAGTGGAGGCTGACCAAGTGGACGTCATTTTGGGCTAAGACAGGAAGTTTTAATTTAGGCCAGGAAGTGAATGAGTACTGCATTTCCTGCAAGGCCAGAGTTAAACATCCAGCCCAAATCCCAGGCAGGTCTGCAGGCTGGAACCACATGTCCACATGAAGTGCTCTCCTCTCAGGAGCCACCAAAGGCAGATTTTCATTTTACAGAAAGCTACAGGAATGTCGGGGTTTTCTTCCACAGAAGCAGTTGCTACCAGTAATTTGCACAGAGCCACCTCTATGCCACTGCATGTGCAAACAGGTTCCTGACACCTGAAGCTTATAATCATATAAATTAATAGTTGATCTATTAATACATAAACAAAGTAAAAGGGTTCTCAGGAAAATCCTTCTTAACTTCCTTGAGAGTATTTCAATATCTTGACCAGGACATTTATAATATAGATATTTACTGTATTTTACTATTTCCTAACAAATAATTTGCTGATTAATAATTCTGTTTTAAAGCTTGTTTTGGTCTTTCCTTTTCTTCCTCCAGCTCCTGAAGCATACGTCTTCCTTTTTTTCCTCCTCATTTGGCAATGGCCTCCCAACATCAAGCGGTTTCAAGTCAGCCAAGGAGATAGACAGAGCCCTGCTGAAGAAGCAGAGCAGTCTTTCTTTGTAAAATATGCTGCCATTTATCAGCAGACAGAGGTTTTTCTTGCAACAAGGAATCTGAGCTAGCGCATACCAAAAGAGTGGCACTGGAGACTTTGTGGTTGGCTGTTGTTTCAGGCACATTCTGCGTTTACATAGCCTGAGGGCATAAATGAGCAGACAGGAGGGAATGGACAGACCGTCCTACAGCACAATTAGGTGACAATGAGCTATCCAAAACAATCAGGATAGCAGCAACATCAAGTGCTTTCCCTGCGTCTCAGGAGTCCTCCCAAGACTTATTGCATCAGAAGCTCTGTCTATTGCTGGTGCCTCTACATGGTGTCTCTGGAGAGGTGCAGTTGTCAGGCACTCTGGAGCAGGATCCTTTCTGGAAAACTTATTGCAGCCTGAAGTATTGCAATTAGCTCCAGTGGAGCTGGTTTCTGAGCTCCCTGTCCTAACTTAATGCAGGATCCCTAGGAACAGAAGAGATGGACCTGCAGGCACTACAGGAGGCATATGTAAGGGGGATAATTTACAGGAGTAATTCCAAACATCCTCCATCTACTAGATTGGGAAGAGACAATAGGTCTCAGGACCTTTCTTCTCTGGTTCTTCAAGTCAGTCCTTCTTGACTTACTTTGTCCTTCAGAAAACTTGCCTCTGAAAAAGGGAAGCCAGAGAGCTGCTCTCCTGCTCTTCCACATCGGCTCTCTGGATCCATTAGCTCCTTTCAAGGACCCTAATCCTACAGACCTCTGTTTCACAGGGGAGAGATCAAAAAGAAGGTTGCAATTTCAAACCAAAGGACAAATATAAGACTGTGATCAGCACTTGTCCCATAGAAAATGCACCGTGTTTGGATTTCAAGGCATGTGGTAGATGTAAAACTCCACTGGACTATTTAGTTAGGGAGACACAAAGGGTGAGGGTGGCTCCTGCATTCACAAGAAGAAATCTAGTGTGTTTTGTCTGCTATTTTACCTGAAGCACAAGTCTATCATTTACACCTGCTCCATTCACCTTTTTTCAACAACTCATGGTTGTACAAGAACCACTGTAATTCTTCAGGCAACAGCACCCTTAGGACATCTCCTGCATCTGTGGGAAGACATAATCTGGCATTCAAGGCATTGTGGTAGAATTGGCATCACCACTGCTTGCCTGAGGCACCATCTTCTTTCTGCGCCTTGCCAGCCTGCTTAGCTTAGCCTCCTTCTCAAAGGCAGGGAGCTAAGGCAATGCTTTTGCCAAAGAAGATCACAGAAGAAAGCAGAGATTACATAGATAAGAGTAACATTGGCCTCTAGATTTCTTTGGTGGCCATGAATGAAGAAATCTATGTTCAAAAGACCTGGGAAAACTGTGCACATGGTTATGAAAATACACGTGTCCTCAGGCTTGTTCTCTTTGTCCCTCTGACCTAAAGCAATCTATGTCCAGGCAGGAGTGGAGAACATAGCTAAAATAGCACATGCAGCCCATTTTGCATACTTTCCTGTGGCACTAGAGCTAAATGATTTATGACTGAAACATTGACTGTTGCAGTACGGGACAATTACAGGAAAGTTGGCAAGGCAGCAATTTACACCATCTTGTAGGAATATGAAATTCCTTCCTTCCTCCTGATTTCAAACCTGACAAGTGGCAAACTACCTCCACTCTCTTTGGGAGGATAATCAAAAGCTTGCAGAATCAGACCTTAAGTTGTTCTTGTCTGGACAAATAAGTGCTGTTGTCAGTGACCTCCTATAGCCACCTCAGGACATGCAGGGAGTTTTTACTGTGCCTTGGGTACTTGATATGCCCGGAAATCCTGTTCCACCAATTAGGTCATGTGTGCATGAATCTGTTACCAAAATCCATGGGATTCTTGCTGTGCACAAATCTAATTGTTTGTATTAGAAAACGGGTATTATATGCTCTTTTGGCAATGACTGTCTGTTTTTACCAAGTGTATTTACAACATTAAGCAGAAAATAGCAATGTTAGATTTGGTTTAGCACAACAAAATTTTTAAGAATATGTTTGAGTTTTTTTCTGCAAGCAGATGTTATTTGAATCTAAGCACTACTTTAATACAAATAAATAAAAGTAGGATTTTAGGAGATTATTACAATCTTCAGCTCTGAGGTCCTGTATTACAGAGGTCATTGAATTTCAACAAGTGGTTCCTGCCATGAGTCTGTCATTTCTAGCTGAGCTACAATATTTCATTTAGAAAGACATCTGACCTGGTTTTAAATATTTCAAGTCAGAACTCCCCTTCCACTGTAGGCAAATTTTGTTCCAGAAGTTGTTCATTACCCTTTCTGGGAGAAAAAATAAAAAAGGAGAAAAGAGCACCACAATTCTATTTCAAACTCATTTTCCTCTTGTTCCAGCCAAATAATACTACAAAAGGGTATCATCTTG
This sequence comes from Aleadryas rufinucha, assembly GCA_013397815.1. NCBI lineage: Eukaryota > Metazoa > Chordata > Aves > Passeriformes > Aleadryas > Aleadryas rufinucha. Next base: position 9,376 of record VZTH01000054.1, read on the forward strand.
TGTTGCCTTTTCATCACCAGTAACTTTCATTCCTTTTCCTGCAATTCTGTGGTCCATGACTGAACAGGTCCTTCTGCCTTCCCAGGTCCTTTTGCCTTCACATTCTCCTCCCTGGCAGCAGTGGGACGCCACAGGCAGAGGGCTCTGTTTATGTTTTGCATATTGCAGGATAAGGCAGTGAAAACAAATTTGAAGATTATCTGCAACCGTAACATATCAGAGAATATTTTGTCTTGCCCAGCCTTAAGCTGGTCATCTGAGTGCCCTGCAAAGTTAATGAAGAGGCCCAAACAGTGGCTTATCCCAGCTAGGCTAAAACATCCCCACTGTGCAATGACTCACCTTGCTACGGCACCTGACTTGCTCCATTGACTGCAGCCAGTGCCTGAAGGACTGGCAGAGACTACACACACAAGTTTTATACCCCTACAAGCTGAACTTCCCTTCTAATGAAGATACTTCCTAGAAGGAAAAAGCTACTAGCTGCCAACAGAAAATATCTTTGTATACCCTAAATTTACTGTCTGGAGTATTGAACCATCGTACAGTGCACTCCTATTTGCATTCCCTAGTTGAAATCTTGACCATAAAGACTCTAATGGATAGACATTTCCATTTTTTAATAAAGAAAGCACAGAGCCTCTGAGAGACAGACATCTAGGAACTCTGGTTTTAAGAGAAATGCCAAGATTGTGACACTGGGGATACAGGCTCTTGAACTGGCACCAACATTAATTCAGTAGAATATGTGATATTCTAGTATAGCTTTGACCAGAACTCTTAAAAGTTTCTGTAAAATCCTTCTGGATTTGCTTTTCTTAACAACACAGAGTGCCCTTGTTTTGTTTTACTTTCTAAAAGATTTATGATGCTTGTTTTTCATCAGAGAGATATATGAAGTTTAACTTTCCCTAGTTTTGTTGGCTGACAATCTCACCTCTTTTATCTTGGCTTCCTGGAGAAAAGCAGCTCACCTCATCATGCTGTAGCATTTGTAACCATAGATTAACTTCAGCTGAATGTGACAGGAGATGGAGAGATCAACAATATTTATGTCCTCCAATTTAATGACTCTTAGAGATGTCCAGCTTAGCATCCACGGGAGGGAAGGTCTATAGGGAGAGGGCAGTGTGGGTGGCAGAGAGCAGTGAATCCATGGGAAAAGGTGCATGGAGAACAGACTGCCCAAGTCCCTCTGCTCACCACACTGCTTGTTCAGTGTTATTCATGCTGGGGTCACACACAGATTACACTGTGAACCCCTTCTCCCACCCACAAATATCAAGCCCTTTTCCTTTTACAGCTAAGATCACATTATCTCCCTTGCAGTTACAGAATTATTGGGGAAAAAATGCACATATTGTTGACTGTCTTTAGCTTTTCTTTTATTCTTGATTTTTCTTAACTCAATTTTATCTTACAAAAAAAATGGAAAAAAACCATGTTCAGACCCACCATCCTCCCACAGACCTACCAATAGTCTCCTGTGCAGAGTTTGGGAATCTCTGTGCATGAGTTCATCTTGGAGTTTGTAGGATTTGTAAAAATTTTTTTTTTTTTTTTTTTAACAGAAGGTGAAACAGAATCTCCCAATTTACTCCAAACTGGCAGTGTAGACAGGGAAGTGATACTTAGCCTGTTGTAACACACACTTCAGCAGGACCAGCTCGTACATCATAAAGCACCACTTGCCTTATCTGCGCTGGAACAAGTCGCTCTGAATGCATGAACTATTCTAACAAAAATAGTGCAGACTTATCTCAGAATGTGCAGGGGGAACTCTCACACGTCCTGATGGAAGGGCACAAGGGCTGAAACTTTGACAATGATTTAATCTCAGTTGCACATTTCACAAGGTTATAGTTAAGAGCAAACAAGCAAAACCAGAGGATTTTAACAGTTTCATGAGAAGTAGCTTCCCAATTTGTTCAGCTTCTGATCTTCACTTAATGGGTTGTCCTGCTTTTTTTTTTTTAGCACTCCAGTGGCAGTGTAGTCTGCTGTGAAAGATAAGACCTATACTAGCAATGCAAACAAGCAGCAAAGAAATAGCTTTGACTACAGTTTTTAAGTCTTCTTCATATATTACAAATAAGCACCACACAAAAAAAAAAAAAGCGCACAACATCTAGGATCCAGTGATTTTTATATCACCCAAAGAACAGGGGGAAAAGCCTGATTACATTTTAAAAAGCCTTGGTAGTACTGAAAATACAGCAAAATCCTACTTGTGAAGCAACAAGGCTCAGTGGCTTCCTTCGCAAGAAGCCTTCAAATCTCCAGACCTCTGTGCCCACTGTTTACACTGACAGATCTACCACTGCCCAAGAAGAATGAAGGTTAACAGTGAAGCTGGAAATTCAGTGTCCCAGGTGGAGTTTCCATCTATGGGGCTGTTCTTGGGAAGACAATGAACTTCTCTGTCCCTTTGCTAGCACCTTTGCAAACTGGAGGTATTGCTGGTCAAATGGGTGAGGGGTTTGCAGTTTAATTAACTTGTAAGGTCTTAGAAAATGTTTTCAGTCTGTGACCTACAGACTCCTGCCACCTTTACTAATAAAAGGTTAAGGAAAATGGGTTCGCAGATGCTATGGAGCAATCCCTGCATATGGAAATGCTAAAGGGGGCCATACTTTTCACTGGAAATTTGTAGGGGTCCAAAAATAAAAAAAAAGACTGGCTTAGATCTCGTCTGTTCAGATGAAAGAAACTGCTGAAGACTGAAGTGTAGATACATATTAATATATCATGACATTGTAACTAAAGAGCATTATACAGCAGCACAATGTTATAAAATAGTTCCATCTATTCAGTCTCACAGGGGTGTAGCAATAAAAACATAAGAAATGAAGCCAGACTGGGCTATTCACTTTTAGCTCCTGATTTCTAAAAAACGCTTTATTTGCAATAGGTGGTTGTTAATGTTTTTAACAATTATATCCTTGGAATTTTTAATCAGAGTTAGAAAACAGCTCCACACACAGGTTTGGCTTAAGAGTAATAGCTGTGTATGATGGAGGAAGCCCTGAAGTCATGCAGGGCATCTTAATATGATACATGTATTAGAAAACATTGCATAGATGCAATGTGGCCCCCAAGTGTAAAACTCACACATATTCTCTCCTCCTCCCTCCCTCTCTCCTTCTCTCTGTCTTTCACTTGTAGTCTCTCTCTACATTTGCTAAAACTAAAAAGACATCTGTTTGTCACTAGACCTATAAGAAAGCCAAAAGCCCCCATATTTAAAATTGTGAGGTCTAGCATAAGAGAAGGAGTACATTTTGGGGAAGGGAGATAATAGGATTTTTTTTTTATATCAGCAAAACATATTGGAGGTAGATATCTGTGCAGTTGCTGAGCTTTTGTGTTCTGGGGCTAGGAGACTTGAATATTATTAAGGGATCAGTCACAAAGTGCATCAATCTGGCATGTACTAGAGCCAGATATCTATTTGCCAGAAACTGGAAAAAAAAATCTCAGCAGGCTCACAGCTGAAGAATGGTGGACATTGCTTTGATTCAAGAAAGCCCTGGCACAGATATCTTCCTGGATATGGATAACATAATGGACTTTGGGGAGCATATTAAGTCACCCCCCCATGACTTGCTAGCAGCTCTGGATGTGAATTATACAACTCTGGATTGATATGTTAAGGACTTAACAATTTCTGTCTGCAGCATTTCCAGCTTCTGAGTGAAGCATTGGGTTACTTTTCTTCCTTTTGGTTTGATGGCAAATTGTGCTATGCTGGGTAATTCCTTTTTAAAAGCCTGCAAATAAAACAAAGTATAAATTAAGAAGAGGGTGGGGAGAGTGACTGTGAGTGAGTGTGTGATGCACTGCATTTAATGCTTCTCCAGAACAAAGTCACACTTGAAGGCTGGCTTCTTTATTTATACTGTTTGTTTATGAGATCCAGGAATGCTTGTTTTCAGCATGAAATAATTTTTGCAGTGGCTTCAATTGAAAATATGTATTCACTAAAACCAGAAAATCGACTGGGAGCTCACCACTGCACTGAGAGGCCCATTCAGACTCACAGCAACTCAGCACCCAAGGGCTCATTAGAGATTCACCAGGAGCAAACTGCTTGGTTGGCTCTGCTCTGGCTGAGTCTGGGGTGGTTTTCCTGGAATTCAGCTGAAAAGTACGGGTGTATGCAACAAATATGTTGGGTTTTTGATACCTGACTTCACTTGGGGACTGATGCTGACTGACAGGTGTTGGCAGTTAGGGCAGGTGAACTCTTCTGAGAAGTTTCCTGGCCCTATTTGGTTTTAGGATCAGAATTTTTTCTTGATGACAGGACTTGGATTTGATTACTTGGGTTTGATCACCTGTTCATACACATTGCATTAAATCTTTATTTCCTTATAAAACCAAAGTGTTTTTATTCCTACTGATATGCACAAGGCAATGGAAGGCCACGTCACTTTCTAGAGCATTGTTTGTATGAAATAATTTCAACAACAGATATAGAAAATATGAATAAAGAATGACTGTGGGCCCCCCAATCCATGTATAACGGGGAAAAATTTTTTATATTGCTCTATGAATACTTTGCCTTCTATCCCTGATTTCATGGACCATTATTTTTTATTTCATCCCACACATTATTTTTTATTTCATCTCTCAGCCGTAATTGCATAATGTATGAAAAATACACTACTTGCTTATGTGAGAAAGTAGCATTAGTAAAATAATGATATATTTTAAACATAAACACTTTGTCCTCTTTTATTCTAACAAAAAAACTGGCTGCCTGAAGGAGTATTGGGAAGTGACAGCTTGGAGTTAGAATGACATCTCCCAAACAGAACGTCCATCCATGCCCCACAGACCCCTGGGTTTCAGAAGCTGTGATTTTATAGCAACAGCCAAAAAAGATTACTTTACAGATAACTTTTTAAAAGAGATGACCAAGATCCTGGATATGTGAAGATATTGAAGTGATGATAGGAATTTATGTTGGAAAAAACCATGGATCAAAGAATGGCAGTGAAAGAAGTAGGACTGGAGTTATGGGTACAGAGAGCATAGGAGAAGAAATCTTGGCATTTTACATTTCAAGCTGTTTAACTGCCAGACAGGTGTGATTTACCTGGAGTAATTTCCCATCAGCATCAGGGAAAAAACAGTATGATGTGTAAGACAACAATTAAGAGATTTATTTTGCATGATTGCATAGGTATCAGTAAAGGGCTCAAAGTTGTATCATGAGCAATTGCAGTTCTAACACACAACCTATGAGTACTGTGATTGTCCACAAAATCACTGAACAAGCAAGTTCCATTGCTCACCCCTGTCTGCTGTCATTGGCTGAAAAAATCAGAGAATATTTCTTTTTAAAGCAGTCTCATCTTCCGTCACTCCACTTGGTCTCCCTTGTGAAACGCCTGGTCCATGGGGATGCAAACATCAGGAGGGATAAAATGGTCTTTCAAGAGAATTCTTTAAGGTTTTCAGGTCTGATACTCATAATTTACATGAAGGAAAAAAAGAACTATAATGGATGCTTATAAATTCTGTCAGGAATGAGGAAATCCGTTAGCAGTGGAAAGTAACTACCTGGCATTTTAAAAAGCAGCAGTTTTCTATCTTGTTCTGTCACAGGGTCATTGAAAGTCAGAATCTGAAAGATCTTATCCAAGAAGATTTTCCCCATCATCCTGGAGCCCATGGGCCTAGAGGGATGGTTAGCGAGTTGGATAATCCTGCCCTCCACACATTATGCAGCCAGGGAGAAGGGCAAGCATTCCAGTGGGAGGGACACTGCCAGGCAGCCTTTGTGGAGGTGGTTTTCTGGCAATAAGAATGAATCAGAGAATAAAGTGCAGCACCTGCGATAATGAGTCTTCTAAATCATTATATCTAAACATTCTTCTCAGCCTTCTAAAAACCTATTTCAGTTTAAGCCAAACAATGCCATTCAGCACAATATGTCTGAGAAAGAAAGCCATATATTGTTCTTGCATTTGTCTTATTTTCTTTTTTTTTTGCAGTTAATTATTTTTTTTAATTTAAGAACACATTATGAAAGGCCCAATCACTACAGTAAAAGAACAAGTCCTGCAAACCTTCACACATATGATTTTAATAGGTGTAGATATGTGAACAAGGATTAGTAACACTCAGCCCTTGCTTAGCATTAGTGTGTGGGCTCAAGTTATGTTCTTGCTGTGAATTGGCAATGAGACACAAAGCCTTTCGCCTCTAGGGCTGTGGTTCAAATGCAGCCTGGGTCATTGGTGGCTCTACACAAAATGAGGGGGCTGTTTCTATCCAATTTCACCCTCTCCCTGTTAAAAGACAGTAGAGAATTCAAGGTCAGAGTGATCTCAGAGTCTCTCATCTTATTATGAATTGTTATTTTTCACTTACTATGCTATACTACAGAGCCTGGAGGCTTCTGCCAGGCGTGGGGCATGTCACACTGGTTACTGTGAGAACAGGTGCAGCTCCACTCATTTACAAACACACTCAGTGGACGACGAAGATGAGCATAAAGAAATGAAGCGACATGTCCAAAGGACAGTGGCAATGCCCAGAGCAGAGCACACCTTTCCTCACAACCTGACTGCACTACTTCCTTCTCCACCTGCAGCTGTGGGCAAAACAGTGGCAGGAAACAGTGTCCTTGGACTTTTGCTTCCCAGCAGGTAACCTGCACGGCTGTCAACCCAGCAGGTTTTATGGTATTTTTTTAGTAAGGTGGGGATAATATAAAACAAAGTGTGTGACAGATGAAATGCATTAGCCCCAACAATATTAATGGATGATAATGTATACGGTAGATCATTTTATCACACTATTTACATGTAAGTTTGTTTGGTGTATTATCTTTGACACAGTGGAAGATTCATAGATCAAGAGAATTGGTGTAACCCAATTTCATATGTTTTGTTGGATCTTCGAACAAAAGTGGATGCATTTTGAGTATACATTAAGCAAGTGCTGCATTAAGAACTTCCTTGCGACACCTGGCACCTACTTTTATGGCTTATTTTGTCAGATTGTTTCTTCTATTCAAAGATTAATTTTCCCACTTGCTGAATTTGTTAAATCTTTGAACATTTCAGCCAACGAAGAGGTTTTCAGATCTGAGTTTTCTCAGGATTAAACACTTCTGTAACAGAAAAAGCACTACTCAGTCAATACAGACAGACTTGTTTGAAACCTAGTATTTGCTAAACAAAAAAGGTTAAGCTGTTTATTAAAAAAAGTCCAGAATCAAACGTGCCCTGGCTTTCAAACATGCCATCTGTAACTAAATGGGCATTGACTCAAGCACTTATAAAAATGCTATTTTATGCTAATTTAAAATTTAAAGCAAGTGTTGGCTTATCATATATATGGTTTAAAATCAAGGTGTACGCTGCTCCCTAATGCAGCAGAAAGACGTGACACCCCTTCCTAAGGAAGGAGACACCATCATTGCAACACTTTTTTGGCGGTCAGTCCACTTGCTGTATCAGGTCAGTGCTGTGCAGGCCACTGAGGGGGAATCTCCATTGGAGTACATCCCCGTGTCCATTGCAGGGCTTCTCCCAACACATGTGCATCCTTACACCAGGCTTGTCAATTCACGCCATTTTTATCAGTCACTCCCCTTGGCAATGACAACACAGAGAAAACTTCCCGGGGACTTTCTGTGAGCTTAAATTAGAGATGAGGTGCTGGCATGCTCAAAGCGTTCCAAAGCCCAGGCTGTACCCAGTGGCACAGCTGAAAACTGGCACAACTGTAGGATATACCAGGTGCCAGGTCCACGGTCCTACCTGTGAGGCACACAATCATCTGGTTTAAACCCAAGCTTTCTACTGTGTGCCTGGCATCAACTCCTGCAAGCTCACTCTTCATCGGCCAGACTCGATGACATCCCAAACCTCAACTCAAACACCTACAGGCATTTGCTAACTTCTGAAAAGTCCTTTCCCAGTATGTTGGGATTGTTACCATTTTTGATCTGGAAACAGGACCCTAGTGGACTGTACCTGTCAGGGTTGTGTTTCTCTGAGACTTCCAGGCCAGTCTGGAAAACCCCAAAGCCTTAGATACTTACTTGGGTAGATTTTGCTGGTTCTGGGGGAGTGCTGCAGAGGGCTCTGAGGTGTGAGAAGGGAGGCTGAGCAGGGCTGCTGGTGGGGCTGGTGCCTGGTGTGGCAGCGGAAAGACTGGCTGCCCTCCTGGCTTGGCTCTGCCTCAGGGGCACTGAAGAGCCTGCACACAATTAGAGACAAGCCTCCGAACTTCTTCAAATTCGCTCATTTAAAAAAGCAACTCAACTCTAAAAATAAAATAAAGCCCAGACAAATGAACAAAAAGACAAGACAGATGCTTGAAGAAAATGAAAAGAAGAAAGGATTTTTAAGCTATATCCTTGTTACCTTTGTTTCTCCTCAAGGAAGTAATATTTCTTCATCATCAAGATCCCCCTTCCTTAATAAGGTAAAACATCAGATTATAAAGAACATTTTTTAATGAGAATTCAGGGACATTTCTGGGTTGGTTGAGAAGTATGAAAGTATTTAACCTCAGTTCAATGGACTGCCCTTTATTAACATTTTTCTTCTAGTGCCACTCACATAACTGCCCTTTCACAAGCCCCGTCTCAACCATTTGGTACTTATAACTTGGTTTTAGCCAGAGGGTGCATTGCAGAATTCAAATCAATCATTGACTTTATTTCTTGTGACTAAAGGATTTCATAGACAGTATCTTTGTGAACAGAGCTACCGCTAAGAAAATAGGGCTTAATGATTAAAATGTGTCCATTTTTCTCCCTGTTCAGCAGTAAAACTACCAGAAGTGCTTGGAAGCCTGTTCAGTGAGTGATGTGGCACTGACAGTGCAGCACACCTCAGCTCAGCTGAGCACATGCATATGTAAACAACTCTGCTATCAAGCACTGTGCCTTGTCAAAGATTAAACGTGTCTTTAGGGAATGGGAACGGTGCCATGCTAACACCTTGGCAGTACAGGCCAAGTGGCAGGACACTTGGCTTCCCATCAGTTTGTCACAAACCTGCCTTGGAAACATTCTTCTGGAAACATGAGAGTGTCCCTGTCGTGGGTTCCTGTCCATTGGCTGCTCTGGGTGAGATGCCAGTGCTCCACACGTTGCCAATGCTAGCGGTGCTTTTGTAAGGTGGACACTTGCCCACTAGGAAATGGATTGAAGCCACCCATGTACTTTAAATGTGCCATTGTCTGAGCTCCAAGTGCTAACGAGAGTTAATGACATCAAGTCTGGTCTGGTTTGGAGTCTTGTAGGAACTGTATCCATGCTACCCACTGTTACCTTTGAGTTGCTCTGTCCTACCTCCCAGTATAGAACATTTGTAGTACATCTCCTTAATGCAAGAGGAATATATTTGTATTTATACATTGCACAAAGGAAGAAGAGCCACAGCTAGAACAGAGGGTAGCAACACTCTTTGTGTTTTAAAATCAGGAAATTAAGATGAAGTTGATGAAAAAAACTGATGAGATTTTGTTGTCCATTTTGAACAGCCAAGGCTTATCCCAGAGACTCACATTCAGTCAAGTGCATTTAGCTGCTTTCTCAGCTGGTGGAGGGTGTAGAGTGGATACCACCTGCACCTCTAACGTTTTGGAGAGCTGATGCTTCCAGACCGTTTTGTGAAGTTTAGCTCAACAATTTTGACAGGACACAAATTCTCAGGCACGGTGATGAGAAATTCTGCAACACACTAAACTCTGTCCCTCAGCCATGGGGAACAGAAGAACCTTTTGAAATAAAAGGCTTTTCTTACGGGGCTATTCCCTCACCAGTCTCCTGATGCCAACATTCATTAACAGCCCAGTGCAGACGCACTGTACCTGGTACATTTGGATGCACGGCCAGTGCTCGCCCTGCTTGGGCACACCAGAAACACTCAACAGCAGCCAGGAAAAACAAGAAGAAAGAACGTCCATTAGGAGACACTTTGTAAGAGTTACAGATTCCCATAGAGCAGCACCAAGTTTTGAGGTTGAATCCTTGGCTTTCTATCTCATGTCTTATTTTACAGACATCAGCTCAGACAGATTTGCAACACTTGACAGGCAGAAGTCAGCAGATTCCCGACATCCTTGATGTCAGTGAGTTTTGCTGCTGGCATTCATGGAGCCAAGATTTCATCCCATTTTAGTACTGGATTAACTGAGGTACATAAGGCAACACATTTGCAAATAAAGGCAGTGCATTGGCCTCTGTTTTTCTAGGCATTTTGGTGACACATCTCATGGTCTCAAAGCATTATAGCAGGAATATCAGATTTGGGCCTTTCAGACATGAAGGAATGCTGTGGGAACAAATGCAACAATAAGCACAGCTTATAAGAAATGCAAAGCAGGTTAACAATAACTGTCTTTATCAGAAGAGAAGACACATCTGGAAGCAGGTGTGAATATCAGCTCTCAGAGCTAGAGGTAATCTTGCAGTCTTGAATGTGTACAATACTCAGCTAAAAGCAATTTTAGCATGGCATTAAAAAGCTGCTTTTTTTGGTTGTTGTTAATTTATTTTGTCGTTTTCAGTTATTAATCTGAATTGCATAAATCATTTTTTTCGTAGTCATGTAGTTTGTTGGGCAGTTCTGTCTAAACCTTAGGGTAGTGTACAATGAGTTAACACATACACGCACACATACACCTGCAAACTATGCGAAAATCCACAAAGAGAATTTGAAGTAAATATGTCAAGGAAGAAACTGGCCTCACCTCCACCATTCAATCTTCCACTGCTGTGTCTTAAATGAGACAAAAAGAGAGCCACAAACTCTGGTTCTTGGAACCAGCAGAATTCTTCACGCAAACATTTTTTTTTTTTCACTCAGGATTCTCTTGTTTTAGCAGTAAAAAGAAAGGATGGTTTGCTTTTGCCATTCATGTATGACATTATTTTACAGCTCACAACTAGCTACATGCAGACTTTAGTCGATGCTCAAGGAGGTGTTCATTACCTCAATACGAAAGTTTAAGCAATCACAACTTAACAGAATCTCTTGGCCCAGGTCTCATTAGCCTGGGAGTTCCAATTCCCCTGGAAGCACCTTGTTGAAGCAGACAGCTTGCCTCTTCCAGCACATCAGCTCTTCCTCTGTACAAAGGATGTTACAGGAGAGTGATTAGATGGAGGAGGATTTTTCATCTAAGAAAAGAGCTGGCAGAGGGGGATGTAATAGTAGAATATAAAATCATGAATGGCACATGGAAGGCGAATAAGAAACTGCTGTTTCTTTTGCTGCCCCTTGTTCTTGCACGAGGCAAGCAAGTGGTATGTTCACAAAAATAGCAAGTGTTTTGTTGTACTCCTTCACGGAGTACAGACTGGAGCAAGTTGTGAAACTTCTTGCCACAGGATTTTGTGAGTGCCAGAAGTTTATATAGATGAAAAAAAGAGACTAGATAAATTAATGGAATTAAAAGCATTTAAAAAATTAATGTACCAGTAAGTCTTGATATGCCGTTCAGTCTTGGGAAGACCTGAGCTGCTGGAAGCTGAGTGAATAAACTTGGGATATATAAATGCCATGATACAATTGCCCTGTTCTTGTGCCCTTATCTGGGCACCTGGTATAGCAAGAACTCAGACCTTTGGCCTGACCATGCTAGACTGGTCTCGTGTTTGCATCTCTGCCTGGCTTGTGCTTATCTGCAGCCTGCTGGTAAAATTCTGTACAGCTTCCCCCAAAATGTATTTTAAGAGCTTAAAGTATCATGAACTTTTACCTAGCAATTTGTGCAGATTTTTTGAACTTTAGAAGAAGCTATAAGTAATGACATTTGCTGAGGAACACAGTAAGATACAGAGTCAAGAAGGCCTAAGTCTCCTAAGTGTGTGTGTGTGCATGCATGAGGAGAGGGAGACGAAGAGAAAATATGTGCATGTGAAAGTAACTGTGTATAAAACAGATATTTTCCATGACATACGTTGATGAATTGAATTCTGTTAATTTATAAACTACATTCAGAGCTGGTAGAATTTTTGTAGTGTTTCATGGCCAAATTCTGTGAAAGGACTGGGAAAAATCTGTTCCAATTTATTTCACGCTCTGCAGTGATTTTCTAACTAACTGTGTGTGAATTATTATATTTCGATCTGTATATGGAGCACTGAGCACTCTGGCCCCAGCCCAGACGAGCAGTTAAAGGAAATGTCCTGCTGAATTCACAAAGACTGTTTGCATTCTTAAAGTTAAGCATGTGCTTAAGGGCTTTGCTAGATCATAACCAAAGATCTCAGGAGCAGTTGGCAAGACTGATACCACAGAGAATAGAAGAAGAGGAAAACAGCAAGAAAGATGTCAATAGATATATTGACATGAATTTGGAATGGTGCTTAGCATTTGAGCGCATTAAGGAAAAAGAGATCTAAAAAGCTCAAGGAAAGTATTTGTGAGAGTGTGTTGACTTAAAAAAAAACACCTCTTTCTAACAGCCATACATCAATCACTGACTTTCAAAGGAAACATTGCAACGTGCATTGCACCATTCTCATTGTATTATTTTGCTATGTGTAACACTGCAGCAATTTTTAGCATACAGATTCTTAATCCCATTTTAGTTCTAAAGCATGCACAGATCACATCATTGCTCAATGGGCATCTCTGGAGATTGTCCTTTCAGAGCAGGGGCAGCTACAGCAGGTTGCCCAAGGTGTTGGCTGTTTCCAGGGATGAGGGTGCCACAGTCTCTCTTGACACATTGTTCCACTGTCTGACCACCTTCACCAAGAGCTTGGTATCTTTTTCCAGTGGTACAAGGCTCCTGTCACTATGATAAATATTTAGATCTTCTTCCTATACACACGCTCTTGCTTTACAAAAACAGGTAGGCCCCAAGCTTTCAAAGGGATTAGCCATAGGATTGTAAAACAGACATAATTGTGAGTACTTTCAGGACTTTAGCTGGCAAGTCAAAGTGAGTTGGTCAAAGTTGTAGTAAAAACGGAAAAAATGCTCAAACTATATACTGCAGAACTCACAATTTCATGACACAGATATCACAATGTATGTGCACATTTTTTCTCCTTGAATTTTAGAAGATCACAGTTCTTAATCCTGGGACAGGTTTGAAAAATTTTCATTTTTAGCTGTGGTAGTTGAGGGCTTTTAAGGATTCACCCACATTCTGCCTCCTCCCCTCTTCCCGCCCCCATCTCCCCCCTTAAATTTAAGTGCATTTTCTCACTGATTCTGATTTCCATAAAAGCCATAATTTCACTCTTTCTTTTCAAAAGTTCAAAGCTCCAATGCTGGTAGAGTGTGTAGGGATAAGATTGAACCTTTGGAAAACAGCAAAACACATGAAGGCAAAGGTGCATGATAAAATGGTTTATCTGTGGCTTTGCAGTTATTACACAGATAACATTTTGATATGTGTATTATGTTTAGTAACTCAGTATCTATGTCTGTAATACATAATTTTTTAGTTAGAAGTTTATCTTCCAAAACTGTACCGTGTTTTTCAATGAGTCAGCTGGTTACAGTGATGCCTGCAATTTGTGAAGTTAAATGCATTTATGTATTGTGACATGAAATGTGCTTCATTCATTTCTATGCCACTGTTTATTTATGATAATACTTCACAGGAGATGAGTGAATGTTCTATAGTACCTTTAAAGAGGTCAGTGTAACCTTAACTATAGTGTCTTCACTCTGCATTGACTCATAAATCTTTGTTGAGGGACGAGGTGGCTGGGGTTTGTATGCTCACCACGACCTGCATGGGTTAACGGAGAGCAAAGTTTCCAGTGAGTGTGTTTGTACAAACATATATCTATCTACAGGAACCTCCAGGCATGCTGAAAGCTCATCTGCTTCCCTCAAGGATTTGAAAATATGGGGAGGAGGATGAAAAGAGTGGCAAACAGATAGAAAAAGATGACTGTTATGTTAACTTCTAATTTTCTGGCCTTGCTAGTAAAAGAGAAATTGCTATTGTTTAGTTAGCATGAAGATGCTGTGGGGTATTTACAGCTTTCCCTAAAATAGGGCATTTGGAAAGTGACTGAAAAAAATCATTATTTTGGTTCTGTGTGGATTTAAAGACAGAAAACAATTGATCTGCCCTCAAGTCCACAGCTACCTAAGGAAGGGAAGCAGAATAGTGTCTGTATTGTACATAAGTCGCTACAATATGATTTTAAAGTGAAATTACTAGCATCACTTGAAAACTTCTTTCTTTCTATGCTGGTGCCAAATTTTCAAAACGTTTCAAGCACCCAAAATCTATTCCATTGTTTCAGAGCAGTCCAAATGCTACCAGAGCTGCCATGGCCATCCATGTCAGCAGCCATGGTTTTCTTGGTCAGCAGCCATTGGTCAGCTTCCAGTGTTTTGCTGGGATCACACAGCAAGGTGGAGGAGCATGGACCTTCAGTGAATGACTGACTTAGAACATTTTCCTGGCACCAGCTCTCCTTCCTTTGCACCATGACCCTTGCATCAGGCTCAGCACTGCTTTGAAACAGCCCACCACAGGGTAGAAAACTCAACTGGCAAAAAATGTGAATAGTGTTCCAGTGGTTGAGTGAGCTGAACTGCCTGACTGAAGAGTGAGAAGGGAGGGGAAGAAAGAAGAGAGCAGCGAGCCACTATGTTAGAGCCACTTTCTCTTGAAGTCTTATCCTAAGAAAAAAACTCTAGGTAAGTATACCTGCAGGCAATGAAACTCAGGTCTGTTTTTCTCAAGTGCTCAATACATCTGCTAACTCCCATGGCGACACCTTAACAGTCAGATTCTCAAAAGGACTTAGTCTTCAGTGAGCACCTAGGGTGCTGAGGCCTTTAAAATTTCTGCTCTCTTCCTTTGCTGCCTACTTGGGAAATGAGATTTTTGTAAAATTCTGGCTTTACTCAATAAGTAAAGCTTCTTAGTTAACTGCACTAGCTGGGGGAAAGACATGGATCTTTAATACACTCTACTAGTATTTGCTAGAGCAGTCCAGGTTGATTATAAAGTGTCCCTACATGAAGGAGGCTGGAGTCTGTATTTCCCTCCAAAGCCAATGCAGAGTGTAGGGCCTGAAACGCCATGAGATGGTGGGTCAGTCTCCAGGCCATGGCCAGGACACACAGCCCTTCCCTGAAAATCATTTCTTTCTCCATCTGTCTCCAGGCTGAGTAGGGCTCCTTAAAACCATATTCTGAATTTTGATGAAATTGTACAGTGCTTGAACCCAAGAAGATGTAAAGACACCCTGTCCAAGGACTCCAGGAAATGATGCAATCTGCAACACATTTACTACCTGTGTGTTTTACCCTTGGATTTTGCCAAGGTGCTTAACTCTGCTTTATGGACTTCCCATTAAACTTATCTCATTGTAAAACAGTGTTTCTTTAGGGAGGGGAAAACGTTTCAACCTTAAACGATTTAAATCAAAATTGCTGAGGATTTTTACACACTGGGAAGTGGCACCAGTTTGCTCTAAACAAACTGTTGATGTGAAAGCACTGGCACACCCCACTTTCACTGAGGCAGCATTGGCTGATGAAGGCTTCACCACTCCCACCTCCATTCACAACAGAATGGCAGACAGGGAAACCTGCCAGGGCCTCAGCTACTCAAGTGTAAAATCTGGCGTATCATCAGAAAGGCTGAGAAAGGTAATGGAATATAAATTGGGGCACCTAGATGTAGGACGCAGACTCTGTCACTTTGGTGCTTTGACATCCTCTCACAAAACCTCAACAGGGAGATCTTTCAGTGTGATTTAGCTGAGGAAGGAGCATCCTTACAGGCAGCCATCCTTCACGGGTGATGAGTCCTCCTCTGGCAGGGTGGGAACTTTAGGGTGGCTACAGCCCCTGCATCCCTTTGACCACAGGCTCCAGACTTTGTCCTCTCTCTTTGTCCTTGTTTTTGACAGCCAGACAGAGAGAGGAGAGCACATGGGTGAAAAGGCAGAGACACAGCATGTTGAGGCTTGGCCTCCTGCCTCTCAGAGGTGGCGTGGTGGTGCCACCTCTTTGCGGCTCTTGCCTCTCCTCTCTGCCTCCACACACTCAATGTCCTCCTTTTCCTTGCTCATTAACACCCCCTGTCTTGGTAATGAGCATTAAACTGTAATTTAGAGCGTCCAGGAGAGTGGGAGGAGCGGGACAGGGCAGAGAGAGTGCTGCTCAGCTGACTTCTTTGGCCTCACAAGCTCCTCCTGGACAGCTGACACTTCAAGTTTGGGATGGCCTTGAGAGCTTCACAAGCGGTTCCAGGCCCAGGCAAGGAGCCTGGCTGCTGCTCCAAAGCTTCCCTTGGGGGTGAGGAGCAGAGTCTGCCCCTGTCACCTCCAGTGTTGACCTCCCAAGTCTGTCCATCATGGGACTGGTTTCCCAAACTGATGGGGAAGGTAGTGTGGGAAGGGTGGCCCTGCTCAGCTGTCCTTGCTAAGCTGTGGCACCCAGGTCTCCCTGCTCCAGGGCTGATTCTCTAGCCAAAAGCACTACAAAATGCATACACATCCTCAATTTTGCATGAAAAAAGCCAGTGTTGTGAAACTCTCTCCAAAATAGCATCCAATAGCTCCGTTTGCATGGCCTCAGGCTGATTCTGGCTAGGCCATAAATATCTCACAGCCTGAGCCATGGGCATGCTGGAGCCTGTTTTGGGGAGGAGGGGGGTGTCTTCATTCCAGGCATTGCAAACCAGAACAGCTCCCCACTATCTGAACTTGCTGCTCCCTACTTACTGTTAATTTGTTCCTTCCTGTAGCTGATTTGTACCTCAATTTTCCTGCTATCTTTAACGTTAATTCATTGTGTTTTGTCCCACAGAAAGGTACTTAAAGACTGATTCCTGGCCTGGTGAATAGTGAATATCCAAACGAGATAGTCTTTCCTTCAAGGCTTCAAGGATCTGGGTGTGAAAAATTAGCTTTTCTTTTTTTTCTCCACTTGGAAATCGTGGAGTATAATGCAATGTGGTCACAGCACTTGTGAATGGATATCCCTGTCTGAGGGAAAATAGGGACAAAAAGGAGACTTCTGATCTCGACTTTCTCATGAGAAAGATTTGGCAAAGATGCATGATTAGAGCACTTAACTGGAGAAGCAGTTTTGACCTCCAGTTAAGAATATTTTTGACATATTTTTTCAATATAGTTAACCAAGGCTAAGGTGTGTCAAGAAAGTGGAACGAAAGGTAAGTGTAAAATGAGAATGAAGGCAGCCTGGAGAGAGAATGACAGGGAAGCAGACAGGGGACACGTAAGCCCAGAGTCTGTCCAGGTTGTGACCACACCAATGCCTGGATCAGGGGACAGGACACAATTAAAAATCTTCCAGTGGATCCTTTATGAGAAGGTGTGAGGGAGAGACAATAGCATTTCCTGACCGCGCTGATTCCTGTGAACCTGTGTGGTCTTAAGCTCATTTATATGGAACACTGCAAGCAACATAACCTGAATTAATGCTGTGAGACAGAAATGAAGCCACTAATGGACAAAAGGAAGCATGAGTCTAATGGTTCAAACACAGAGCTGGGGAGTCAGGAGACCAGAGCAGTTTTACCTGATTTAGCTACTGAGTCATCTTGAGAGACTGTGAGGAATTCACTTGTATCAAAACTGTTGCTGCTTTTGGTTTGGGGTCCACTTTTTCTGAGGTTATGGCCATTCTGAGCACTCAGACCTGAGCTCCTGAATGCCACGGCTGCCTCATCTGGAGGCTGTGAGCATTCACTCATTCATGCTAGTGCAGCCCTATGAACCTCTCAGGGGAAAGGGCATAATATTATAATTTAAATAATTTACTTTAAACCTTGGCTCAAGGGACAGCATGGCTATTAAGTAATGGCCTTTGTAATCTAGAAAGCCTTTCCTGTCCTTCCCTGAGATGGATCCTGTACTTAACACTTCACCTGGCAAAGCACAGAACAATTTTCCCCCACTTACCTTAACAAGGCAAGTCTTTTACTCACCACACCACAGGCGGGCTGGACGCTTTGATTGAGATGGCCCCACAAGGGCTGTACAAAGGATGACTCAGGAAAAGTTTTGCTAATCCTAAGAGTCTCCATCAGGCAGTTCTGCGGTATCCGGGTATTGCCACTGGTAGCCAGCTTGGGGTTCCTGTCTGCCCATCAGGGCTTCTGTTGCAACAAGGTCACACATAGTCATATGTTAAAGGCTTAATTACAAATAGACTGAAAACTCGTTTTGGGGTAATGCTGTTGAGGATCATTCAGCTTCCAGGGTTAAATTGGGTGGATTTGAATCTCTAACTTCAAAAAAGGCTGTGTTTAGGGACAGGTTTGGTGCCTGTCATGTTGTCACGAGTGCCACGAAGAGTACTTGGCTTGCTTCAAAATTGTGGGGTATTTAACAGGCATACAGCTTATATAGTGGTTCATGGGGATAAAAAAAAAAGAAAGCAAAACCAACCAACCAACCAAACAAACAAAAAACCCCTGAAGTCTGTCTTTGTGGATGAACAATTTGCTTTCAGAGGTAAGGTGAAACAAGGTTCTGACCTAAAGATACCTATTGGAAAATTTCTTGTGAGGCAGGTTTGTGAGATATGCGTTGTTGAAAGCAATCAAGATGAGTGCAGCCACGAACTCTGTCCTCCCTGCATTTTCCAGTGGTGGGCAGAGTCTGGGACATTCTAGGAGGGAATTTATCCACACCAAGGGTAAGTGCAGCCCCAGCTTACATCTTTCTCCACAGCACTGTGTGCTGATTCCTGTAAGAGAGGTCACTTGATGTAGTATATCCTGTCTCAAGCATGATCTGGCATGACACTGCCTGTATTTTTTCTCAAGCGAAACTCTCACTGACATCAGTAGAAGTTTGACTCCAGAGGAAGCTGAATTTCTGCCAATTTAATGTGATTCAAGCCTTCCTACATGAAACACAAGGGACTGATGCAGCCTCTCCACCTTGGGAATCATATCTCCCCACACCACAGCTGAACGTGCCCCAAGGTCTGCTGTGGAAAAGCTGAGCAAGTCTGAGCCATTTTCAAAATATTGGTGAAGTTTCACAGCCTCAAGCAGTCATTATTGTACTGGGTCATACCCCTGAGGTAAATTATTAATAATAATAATATGTTATTTTTGTTAAACCTGACATCTCCTTTCATCTCAGCCCCATGCTTATCAGGAGCTCTGCAACAACAAAAAAGGAAAGTTTTATTTCCACATTTCCATCCCTTCGTCTCATCACGCCGCGTCTGCTTTGGGGAGTGAAGAGTAATCTGTGGAAAGCTTTCATGCTCTCAAACCTACCAAAACATGCAATATTAATTGGGATTATTAATTGTATTTACTGCACTAGCAAGTCTAACCTTGTTAAAGGCCAGTGTGAAGATGTGGGATCATTTCTGTCATTTGGAACATCCTGCATGCTACCTCCTCTCCGAAATCAAAAGGAAAATTACCTCACTTTTATTAATCATCCTTTTCTTACAAGATTTTGCCTTTTGTTTAGCTGCACTTCACAAGGAGAAGGTGTGTTTTCTGTGCTGCTTTGAGATCTTGGCAGTTAATGGAACTCTTTGATTTTTAAATAAGAGTTATTCCTCTGAGTGTACAGTATAAACCTAACAGGCAAGGGACTGTGCCTTTAAGTTCATCAGTTTTCCCAGTGCTGTACTGGAAGGATTGGACTGAAACTTTAAACATTTCTAGCCATACCTAGCATATGTATAATTTATAAGCCACACACCGTTTTCTGTCAAATAGGCGATTGATCTGACTCGGATCTCGTTAATTATCCTCCACATACATTATACGTTAACAGATCTTCAGTATACTGTGTATCAATATTAATAAGATTATAAAACACTATTGATAATTAGGAAGAGAAAGAGACCAGGCCTTTGATTCACTCTGTTACTAACGCCCCTGCATCTCTAGATTAAAAAGAGACCACTTTTCGTTTAATAATATCAGATCAGTACATCCATCTTCTAAAAGGCTTTATTAAGAGAAAGCTAAGATTTGCATCCCTATGCAAGGGGCTATTTGAAATTGATTATGGAGGCATCATTGATGTGTGAGAAATTTGTTTCTCTGTCTTGTCTAAAGGGGGACCTAATAGGTGGGAGGGATTTAAGGTGGAGCACTGCACTCTTGGATCTTTGATCAGAAAATTTCTATTTTTCTTTGTCAGGCTATATTTGGTAGGCCAGATTGTCTTGTTTCAGAGGAAATTAAATGGGATGTCATATTGCTTCCTTTAAAAAATAACAACATCTATGCTATCACACTCCAAAAGAGAACGGTGGAATTAAATAACAATATTTATCTGTAAATTATGTGGGTCAGATTATTTTTTTAAATTTTTTTCATTACTTTTTACAGTTTTTCTTTTTTTTGTTTTTTTTTAAATTTTGCTCTGACCTGCCTTTTATGTTTCCATTAAGCTCGTTTGCAACAAGCAAATCAGAATGAGTTGCTAGTAAGGGCTCTGAAACACTTAATATCCAAATTGGATCAGGTAAACTTTGCTTCCTTAGAAATTTCATACTAAAGATGAAGGAAAATCATTGAAGGATAACAGGGGACACAGCATAAATTCAGGTTGCCACATGACTGGTCCTCCACTGGAATGCTGTATTGCACTGCAGTGGCTTGGGAACCAACACCGGCCAAGCCCAGGGGCTTTTTCTAACACCTTAGAAAAATTATTTGGGATCCAAGCATGCGACCTGATTCTGCCTTGCTGCTAATGTCCACTGATCACCAAAGAACTCGTGTCACTAATCACCCAGTCACTGTCTTCATGAAACTTCAGAACAGTGCTCTGCAGGTCAGCTTGCACAGAGCCAATGTGGCCAGGCAGAGTTCTCAGGCTCCCTCCCTGCTCTGGAGCAATTCTGCAAAGCGTCCTTCCCACTGCTGACTCCCTTGGGCTGGCCAGAGTTAGGAGACCTCATTCCAGCCACCACAGATATTTTAAGTATCATATCCCACAACCCTATGGAGACAAGATTTCTAAAATACCATGTTCAGGACCCCAGCAGCTTCTGCAGGGGTGTGCTCGTGTTGCTGTGCAGAACAACAGGCTCTAGTGGAAGACACTTGGTGTGAGCAGCAGAGGGAAGCCGAGAAAAACTACCCTCACTTGGACAGGAGTTTTGCTCTGGGAAATTTCACACATGTATTTCCCTGCAAAGTAGCCCAGTAGATTCTCATTTCTCATGGCAATTCTGCTAAAATTCTGCTAAATAAAACCATCAATTTATGGCTTCCAGGAAATCTGCCCTATATATAATCTTTCCATTCCCTAGAGCTCTGCGATTTTGAAGCATGCTGGGAGAGATCGTGGTTCACAGGACTGTGGAAGGGACTCTGAGATGAGGGAGGTCCCAGGCTGCTGTATCCACTGCAAAGTCTTGGGAAAGTCCCTTCATCTGCCTGGGACATCCATCATGTTTGTGAGGGGTCACAGGAACTGCCTGGGTAGAGCCAAGGGGTACAGGACAAACACCCACAGTACCTAAAATGCCAGTGGGACCCCTCTGGCACCCACACCAACTGGAGCAAGGCCACCAAACAAGGTCATAACATTTAAATTGCTCATTTTGCCTCATCTCATTCCATGTGAAACTGGGTAAGGGACAATCAGCTAAGACATAGAGGTGGCAGAGCACAAGGAGAGATGGTGACCTGCTAGGGGAAGGCTAAGATGAGAACAGGTACATAAACCCAGATTAAAATTTATGTATGGGGTACATAAGCAATATAAAGGGCTTTCTGTGTTGCTACAAGTGTAGGCAACACAAGGTCCAAGAACTGTTCTTTTTTAACCTATCAGATGGTTGTGCCCTTCTTCTTTCTGGAGGGAGCCTTGAAGGAAACTGTGGAAACAGCAGCAAGAGACAACAACGTGAAATGAAGTCTAAAGGCTTAGAAAGACACAGAGTAAACCAATGAAAGTACAGTGCAATAGCACAAAGAACACTAACTTTAGTTCCTGGTCGAGGAAAGTATAATGGCTGGCAGATTTTCATAGGATTCCTGCAAGCCAAGTGGATATCAGGGCAGCAGGGCCTGTCTGTGCCAGCCTCTGGCTAAAAGCTTGCCGCCCTTTCTCTGTCCGACAGGCAGCTGGCCCGGATGCACCGCGGTGCAACTTCCTGAGCCAAAGTTCACTTCTGGTGGTAGGGCTGTCCCCTGTTGCACGGGGCAAGAGCCCAGGACTGAGAAGACCTATCTGAGCCACATCACATCCATTCACACTTGTTTTTTCATGCAATTAAGGCCATAAATAACTTGCTATGTGTTCCTGGAGATGCACCACTGCTGCGTGCCCTGTATGCTGTGTATGTTGTGTGTGAGCACAGCAGCACTTGCATGCACAAGGATGTTTAGAAAAGGCAGCAGGGAAGTGCCTAAGGTGTAGCTTTCTCATGAAGGAGGGAGTTCATTCCCTTAGGCCCAGAGACATTCCTTTAGTTCCTTATGTCCTTACACAAAAAAACACATATGGAAACAAAACCACTTTCATTGACAATGCAGAGAAGTGAAGATATTTACAACACTGGAAACTAGCTAAAAAACCCCTGAAGATCCAGTTCATATTCCATTGGATATTGGAATACCCCAACTTAATACATTCATGTGAATATATTTCCCAACACAAATCCAAGAAAAAGAGAAAGCACACAGAAATTTGGAGTTCTGACCTGTCTTTGCCATTGGCTCTCTAGTGACTGCCAGGCTTGTCCTCTTAGCTGCTGTGCATTGCAGAGGCTCAGCAGGCCTGGCAACCAGACTTCACTCAGTCTCTGAAGTCTGATGCTGCTCCACAGATGTCTTCAACTGGCTGGAACTGGGAAAAAGCAGCCAGAAAAATTCCTCAGCTGACCAGTGCAACGCATTGGACAAGCATATGCTGAGAACATGGTGAAATGCTTGTCTACCACCTTGTGCTCTGTTGATGGAATCAGGGCCGTAGATGAGGCTGTCAGCATAAGAGGCAAAGGGTTTTGATGGCCAGTCTTATCCATCAGGCAAAATGGGTGTTGAAACTGTACTACCCCAAGTCATGGGTCCTGCCAGCTTTGGGCTCAAATGTGTTATAAAAGAACATGGAAGACTTTGCTTCATCTATGGCCCTGCTGTCTATAGCTGTACAGAATCTTTCTGCCTCTACAGCTCTCAGGCTGGGTCTATTAATTAAGAATCAAAAGAGGGAGGTGAGGAGAAAATATGTATGATTCCTGGTATCATCAGAGCACATGCTGAAAATGAGATCCTTGGAGGCAGTGGCAGCAGTCAGTATTTAGGCAAATTAGGGCAGTGGTTTAATGCATCAGTGCCTTCCTGATGAATCGTAGAATTGTTTGAGTTGGAAAGGACCTTAAAGACCATCTGGTTCCAACCCCCTGCCATGAGCATGGACACCTTCCACTGGACCAGGTTGCTCAAAGACTCATCCAACCTGGCCTTGAACACTCCCAGGGATCGGGCACCCACAACTTCTCAGACAGGCAAACTCTGCTAGTGGCTCACTACCCTCACAGTAAAGAATTCCTTCCTAATATGTAATCTAGACTTACCCTTTTTCAGTTTGAAGCCATTCCCCCTTGTCCTGTCACTACATACACCTGTAAAAAAGTCCCTCTCCAGCTCTCCTGCAGCCCCTTTAGGTACTGGAAGGTGCTCTAAAATATCCCCGGAGCCTTCTCTTCTCCAGGCTGAACAGCTCTAACTCTTTCAGCCTGTCTTCATAGGAGAGGTGCTCCAGTCCTCTGATCATCTTTGTGGCCTCCTCTGAACTCACTCCATCAAGTCCACATCCTTCTTCTGCTGAAGGCCCCAGAGGTAGATGCAGCAATCCAGGTGGAGTCTCATGAGAACACAGTAGAGGGCGGGAGTCACCTCCCACGACCTGCTGGCCATGTTTTTTTTGATGCAGCCCAGGGTATGGTTTATGGTATGGAGCAATTATGGTGCAAATGGTGAGAAGGATCCATTGTCACAGAGATGATGCTCCAGGTGTCTGCACAGCCCAGAGCAGTTATTAAACAGCCCCTTGACATGGTACCTCCAGACAGCTCCATTGTGCCAGGATTTGCATGTTATTAACCTGCTCAGTGTTACTACATCAGAAGAAGTAGAAAATAAAAGGAAAATAATATCCCCATTTGAGATTGGGCATCATAGACTATTTTTCAACCCCAGCAACATTTTAGTTTCTATTAAAGAAGAACATTTGCTTTTGTGTTAAGTGGGGAAACCCTGAAGATGAATGTGCAGCTTGAATAAAAATAGCAAAAGCTTGGTGGTTCCGCACTT
Source organism: Aleadryas rufinucha (assembly GCA_013397815.1). Classification (NCBI taxonomy): domain Eukaryota; kingdom Metazoa; phylum Chordata; class Aves; order Passeriformes; genus Aleadryas; species Aleadryas rufinucha. The sequence continues at coordinate 33,625 of VZTH01000054.1, forward strand.
AAGAAAAACAATACTTGGGCCACTTGAAACAATAAGGGTTTGCTCCCAGCTTGAGATTTTGTCTGACAAATTTCAGAGAGAAGGGTTTCTTTCTCCCCTCCTCTAGCCCTGAGACATACTGCAAAAAAATGCATGCACACGAGCCGTTGTCACTGGGAATGTACCAGCCTTCCATTAACATTGCTCTCTATAGGATGGCGGTTGGCAGGAGTGCTCATTTTAAAATCCAAAGGCTCATGTCTAGTGCTCCAGCCCTTATTCCCCAGAGTTTTTTCAAGCCACTTGAGCCACTTGTCTGGAGCCTGCTTGCTTTGATCTCCTTCTGCATCGAACGTGTCTGGAGAGAGCTCTGCAAGGGGAAAGCATGAATCGAATTGTGAGCTCCCATCTCACATCGTGCCCATTGCAAAGCCATACCAGGAAATTGAGGAAATGTTCCAGGTTTTAAGCTTTCTACCCTTAGCCAGAAATTAAAACCCCTTCATTAATCCAATCTTAAATCTCAACTAGCTGCTGCTTAAAGTGGTAATAAATATTTCATACCGATTGTGTTGCGTTCCTTGCTGTGTTTATTAAATGGAGTTTCTCATAATTCCAGTTATTCATTTTAATAGGTCAGGACTTGGCTGTGATTTAAACAGACCACTGAGGAAACAGCCGTGGTTAAACATTGTAACAATATGGATTATTAATTTAATTGGCCAGCTATTACTTGTTTTGACTCTGTGCTAACACATTTAGCTCAGTCTCTTGTGGCCTATAAACCACAAAGGTCGTGACTTCAACATTCAGAAGAATGGGAAAAAGAGAATCAGGGCTGAGATTGTGAGGAAAAATAGAGAAACAGTGTGGGGAAGACAGAGTGGGGAAGGCTAAGGGCTTGCTGGAGGCAGTGCAGGGCAAAAGGGGATTTATTTAGTAGCTCAGCAATAGAACATCCTCTAAACCACCAGCCAAACTAGCAGTTTCTTTCAGTCTGCATCCCTCTGAGGTGATTTCAGACAGTGATTTTTACCTGTGGGTATAGCAATGGTATCCCCACATGTTTAATAACGCCTCTATTTTATTTCTAAGTTTTTATAATCTAGTCTAAATTATGCCATGCAAAGGGCTCACATGTGAATAATCAGCAATAATATTTATAAGTGTGTTTAAAAGGCCAATCAGGCATTCCCACCCTGGATGGTTTCACTGCACCTTTATTGAAAACCACCTCATGATGCTTGTTAGATACAGTGGGGTGAAAAGCACGTTCCAAAGGGCATGCCAGCAAAAAGGGACAGCCAGGAAAAAATGTGGGGTTTATTTTCTGTGCTCAACAAAGACAGTTCAATTTGTACCATGGACTGCTCAACTTGAAAGGGGTCAAATCTTCCCACTGATTTTTTATGCACAACTCTCATTGACTCCAGATAGGAGTTCTGTGCACTGAATAGCATCAGGATATGACCCCATATTTGTCTTGGCGACTGTGTGTTAAATGTGGCAGTGGGCAATGTTTCCATGCTGATGCCTGTGCCAGGTATGTTCACCACTCAACTTATACAGGTACTAAGACCCTACCATGAAGGAAACTATACGAATACAAAAGGTAGACAGATACATTAGGCAGAGAGGCAATCAGGTATGAGTGTCCATTTTCAGTGTTTATCATGTGCCTTGGAATCTGTAGCTGTTCCTGTAACAAACTGCACAGGCCAGGAAGTTGGAAGAACAGAGCCCAAAACCTTCGTCTGCAAAGGCAGGCTCCAAACCGTGCAGCTGACATGGGAAATGTAGCATGCATGAGTACAGCATACATAATCAGCAGTAACAGCTGCCCAGACAAGTTGGTGGGATTCCAATGCTGTAAGACTTCTTCCATCCTTGCTCTCTTATCCTCCTTCGCATAGCTCAACCCAATTTTCCAAGACACAGGGACACTGGGAAGAAAGACACAGGCTTGAAAGCTTATTCACTGTGCAGAAAAGAGCCAGATGGAGAAAAATTCCTGTATCTCCCCTTTCTGGCTTTTCCACCTCTCCTCTTTTTTTGTCTCTCTCCCCCTCTCCCTGACCTACCTTTGGCCCTGCTAGAAGCCTTTCTTCACCATGCCGGCCATCACTCACAACCCTGTCCTGCAGCCCAGCTCCCCTGCAGGCAGACCCCATCCCCACAGAAGTTCCCATCTTCCAGCCCAGATTTCCTTGTTCACCTCCTGCCATAGGCTTCAAACCCACTTGCTCTCCATCATCATATTCCCCATCATGCACACCGAGCCTTGGCTCCTTTCTGACAGTTTTTATCCTACCTCTGAGCACCTTCTACTCCTTCTATACTCAAGAACCAGTTTCCAGATTCAAACTCTCACTTCACCCAGCTGGTGATACCAGCATCAACATCCTGTAACACAACTATCTCCCTTCACCTATTCAAGATGCATCATTTTTTGCATGCACAGAGTACAGACCAAAGGCTAGGACCACACTACATTCAGCCTCTTTCAGAAATCCTTTAAAAGAGTCTGAGAACTCCTCACCCCATGTTGTCAGGCTGTGTACCTCCCAGATTCCCCTCCTGCAGCAGTCTAGCTCCACCACTCCTCCTGGCTCTGCATGGCAGGCAAGAAACCCCAGCCACCGGAACACAGCTCCTCACCCAGGGAGCCATCCTTAAGCTGCTGCAGGTGCTGCATGCTGGGCCTTGTATCTCTAAGTGTGGCTGACAAACGGGGCTTTCTTCTGTGGTGCCTAGCACCAGCAGCCCCTAAGGACAAGATACCCTTCCCTTCTTCTCCCCCACCCCCAGCCCTCGCACACAATACAGTATTTGTCATGGACTTGTTTTCCAGTACATGAAGAGCACAAAAACGCGTGCTCTTTTATGATAAGGTAAGCAGAGTGACCCTGTAACATTCCACATCTGAACTCAGAACGGCATCTGCCTCACAGCTGTCCTTGTAGCGAGCATTTCAAAAACACAGACGGCAAAAAACAGCAACAATATCTCATCGCCGATGTAGCTGCTTACAGCACAGTCCTCACTGTCTTCCAAATACCCGTGTTTGAGAGGTGACCTACAGCTGTGAAATTTGGATGCAGATTCCAACACCACCCCTTAATTTCAAGGATGTTCCAATATGAGTTTTACACAGAGCTGCAGGCCAAGTGCAAAATTTGTGGCTGGAGCTAGGTTCAGATTCTGAACACCCTGAGTCACAAAGATTTCCAAGAGTTTTGGCTTCGTTGCAGTATTCATGTTCCCTCTTACTTGAGTGCATTGACATATCCTGTAGGAGTCATGGACTAGGAGCCCACAGCGAAAGGCTCTGCACAAACAGAATAAAAATAAAGGAAAGAGTTTAAAGTTCAGAGTCAAGGGATAGATACAGAGAAATGTGGAAGTGCAGGGAAAGAGACTGCTAACAGGACAGTCGAAGTACGGTTGAATTTTCAGTGGTCATCCACTCAAAGGAGAACTGAGGGAGATTTTGAAAAGTCAGCAGCATTGCAAATGTGTGCAGAGAGCATCTCAAGAAATGTGGGTGAAAAGACAGCTGGCATGAAAGGACAGCTATGGACATGGACATCTCAGATCACCTGGAACCAGAGCTGCTTTTGAGGAAATGAACAACAGGAAATGGATGGAGAGGAAAGAAACCTTGAAGGGCACTGAAGGCACAAGGAAACTGCTGCTACTTGCTACAATAGGTAACGTAGTGGAGGAAGGCAAAAAGAAAACTGATGGTATCTGTGTGATGAAAAATGGGCACCATTCAGAATAAGTATGCGAGGAGAGATAGAGTTAGACCAGAGCAAGGGATCTTGTAATCAGATGAGAAGAGCTTCGACAAGCAAGTTGGTTGGGAGAAGAATATCTCAAAGAAGTTGTGCATAAAGTGCCAACAGAGATAACTTGGATGCAGGGTTTTAAGAGAGAGCAGTCCAGATTAAATCCAATTTATTTATTTGACACCATAAAGAGAAATGATGATATTTTTACTTGGATAGAAGGAAACAAATCACAGTGGAAAGAGGAATCAGGAAATCAAAGATGGTAGCTGAAATCAAACACAGATGAAATCCCTAAAGAACAAGACACAGAAGGAGGACTGAAAAACTGAAGATATGAGTGCAAGGGAGCTCAGGGGCAGAGAAGTTGCCAGCATGAGTGCAAGAGTTGCTGGAACAAGGCAGAGCGTAGGACATAGCAATGAGGGCTGGTACAGGAGGGAGCCTGGTGCACACAGAAGAGTGACTGCAGGTGGAAAAGCAGAATGATGATAGACACAATGATGTTCAGAAAAGGAAGAATGGAAACTGGGGGGTTGGCTGGGTCTTGCTGCAAGTTACAGTTCAGTTTGCATGCGTCTCTCCTTCACATAGTTCTGCTCTACTTTGTTTGTTGGGTCTGGGGTTCTCTGGCAGGCAGTGCAGGAATAAGATCATGAACTCCTCCTTGTCTTCTGACCTCATATGAGAGATTTTCCAAATATTAATGTGGCTGCAGAAAACCAGGAGAATATTTAATGTATCTTTTTTTACCTCTATGATTTTTGTCTCCACAAGATGTTGACAAAAATCAGCATTTCTAACATAATATTTTTTTAAAAGAGGAGGGACCATTAGGTCATCTGGAGAAAGTCCTGTTGAAAGGTATCAAAATATCTGTGATTGCTCATGTGCAGCAACTCCTTCGTGGATGTCTTTAGGGGATTAAGAGGAATACTTTGAGTACAGGAGCATGAGTTACTTCAGTCAACATCAGTAGCCAAATAACTGATTGCACTGGCTTGTGTCTCTGCTGTGGCACAGATGGAGACCATTCAGTAAATTCCTTCAGGGTGAGAATGATTCCCCTTCGTTTTGGAAGATAGGTGAGGACACAGAAAACATTAGAGTGCAGCAAAGAGCAGGTGCTGGCTCTCCGCTTGTGCTAGCGAGAGTGATGTAATACTTAAATAAAAATAATTAGGTTGTTGGACACAAGCCTTCATATAAAAAACAACATAGAAAACACATGTTTTCACATGTTTCCAATGCAAAAACCACCTGTCCCCAGTTGGTTTAATGAATGTTCACATGACTGTGAAGTTTAAATGAGCATGCAGTAGGAGTAGTCAGCACACAGCGGGTCAGTGTGAGCACTGCTGTGGGTGAGCAGCAAGGCGTGAGCGCCACATGTTATGCGTGGCCTGCGATGGGCCAGGGGAACATGTGGAGGAAATGCCTCATTTTGTAGTTCTTCAGGAGAAGGAATGAACCTATTGTCTGGTCTTCTGGGCAGCAAGTACCCGACTCCAAGCCCAGTAAAACCAGTGGGAATCAGATTCCAGGATCCTGTTGACATTCTGCGCATTCTGTGGTTTCTCTTTTGTCAGGATGCACACTGCTTTGGTGAGGAAAGAGGGGAAGGGAAGGAAAGAAATGTTCAGAATTCTCTTCAAAGTCATTTGTGGGAGCATTTGTTGGTTTTGCTCTCTGTGCATAAACTTGCCTGCATGGTCTTGAGCTGGCTGGGTCACTGGTTTCTGCCTAAGAGTTTACTAAAGCAAGAGTAATTTTTTGTTTCCCATGATTACTTGTATTTTGAAAATGGCATTCAACAGTGTTGGCTTTTTGTCTTTTTTTTAGGAAAGTAATTGTTCATTTGAAAATATGACACTAACAAAATATTTTGCAATGTAAGAACAGCTAAAAATGAATTTTGCAAACAGTATGGCATTTGACCATATCTCTTGCCAAATACCTATTAACTCTACCTTAAAGAAGAGATCTAATCACTTGGAACTTGCTAGCAGTGTACATTGTGAGTAACACCAGGGCTTTGTATATTTATAAACACTATAAAATTAGTTAAAAATAAAGTGAAACAAAAAAAAAAGGCCCGTAGAACACATACTGGAACATAGCAAAGAGCTGGTGTACGGTGCTCCGGTGGTTTGCTTCAAAAATAGGCAGCAGCAATGGATCATTAATTGGTTTTCATTCTCACCTGCCTCTGACTTGTCCCACTATGTATTTCTGAAACTCTTCTGACCCCTTTGCACAACGTATTTGTAGCACCCACATAAATACAATCTGTAGTTTTGCAAGACAAACGTGAATATTAAATTGTTTCCTAAACAATTCAAGTGAAACCTTAATTGTCTTGCTAAAATAAAAATCTTTGTAACTTACAATAATTAACCTTCATCATATGCATAAAAATGTTTTCATCCTTTTTTCTACCAGCTCCTACAGTTAAATTTGGACTCTCCAAAAAAGGTGTAAAAATCCAAAAAGTTTTCCTCTTTTACATCCATTAATGAGGTTGAAATGCCAGTATTTTCTAAATATCCAACAACCTTTGCAGTTCCCAAGTGGTTTTTTTGAGTACCCACCTTGCCTCACAAGCTCAGAATGTGTAGACTTGCAGACTCTGTTACCCCTTAATATTAATATCCATAGAAAAGAGTGACAGGTTTGGGGAAAGACCCAGAGAATTATTCCAGACTCTTCAACTCAGATTTCATTTTGTTGCTTGATAGTCAGCACCTGACTGTAATTCATTTTGAAAAGTTTAAACAGAACCTTCTATTTTTTGCTGACTTTGGAGCAAGGGCATTTGTCTATCCCTCATTAATCTTTATGTCACTTGCAAGAAACATCATACCTTTTCCTTTTGGAATAGATTCCCCAAATAGAGGTCCAATGCTGCAACCCTTGTCCCCATTAAGGTTGTGCTAATGACCTTACACCACTCAGAACAAAGATTATTAATCTGGGCCAGATGCTTGGTAGATGAAGAGAAGTTGAAAAGCAGCACTAAAACAAAAGGTTTCTCCTTTGACCCTCCAGGAGAGTTTAAGGCATCAGCTTTTGGTGGGACTGACTTAACAGAAGCAGGGTGAGTTTAATGATGAGTGTTTTCCAAAATCCCACCCGAACATTTGTTGGTGTCAGGTGGAACCATCAGACAAGTGCTTTCTAGCACGGTTTGAAAGGTTATTGAGTCCTTTAGGTGTCCTGCAGATACAAGCTCTGGGCTTAACAGTATTGGTAGGCATTTACCTCCTTGCTATTGCAAGAGGATAGGAATGGACTTGGTATGAGGATTAACTTCCACCCAAAGAGTGAGAACTTGTTAATATATTCCAAGAGTATCTCAAGTCCCTTTTTTTCCCCTGCCTTGTGTTCACGTAATATCATCCTCTTCACCCCTCAGGATTAAAGCTAACTGGATATGAAGGACAAGCATGCACCTCCATAGCAGAACTTCTCCCAAACAAAACAGAAATATTTCCTATGTAGAACCTTCCCTTGCTGAGCCCCACCTTTGGTAATCAGGGAAAGAAACCTGGAGCAAAGAGTACCCAAATCAAGGCTTGGAGATTTCATAAGTAAAAAGGAATTAAGAAAGAAAAATTACATTTAAAAAGTATTGGAAAATAAAAAGGTACAGAGGATTGGCTATGGACATGTCTGAGGAATCTATGTAATATTCTAGTACTGGAGAAGGGCAATTCTATTCTTAAATCTCCAAAACCTGACAAAACATATAAAAGACAGGACTGGGTTCACAATTACTCCCAAGTGTAATATTATTAAGTTCTTCCAGAAGGGACTTCACTGTAATAAAAAACGGGTTTGTTTCTCCATTTTACAAGTCTCTCTGACCTCGTAAGTTCAATCTGCCTTTCACACCATCGAGTTTGCTTATTTCTGGATAACCACCCTCTCTCACTGACACAGGAATGTTAGAATCAACCCGACACACATAGAAATGTTTTCTATCATCTGTTAAGCAGTGCAGTGCCAGAATATAAGCCAGGATGTCACTGCAATGCAGTGTCCTCTTAAAGAAAAAATACTCAAGAGATACATGTGTTAAGGACTCTGTAAAATGAGGGAATTAGCTATTACCAGAGTTTACTTATTCGGTACATCAACAAAAGTGGACATTAATTCCTTCAGCTGAAAGTCAAGATAACTCAACTCATCCAAATAGTAGCAGTAGGAAAGGAGGAGGTTAGGAGAAAAAAGAGTTTTTATTAAAGCCTTCTGAGTTTTTTTGCTGAAACACTGGGGGATTTTTAGCAAGTTAATACAGCCTCTATTTTCAAAGTGGCCTTTAATTTAAGACATCCAGCTTTCTGGGTGTCCAGCCACAGAAAGGGGCAGGCTAGCTACCAAGCATCAGTCTGAGCTGTTGGGATGCGCAGGTGGTGCTGGGGAATCGATGTCAGGCCTTCTAGGAAACACAACATCAGTCGAAAGCGCTGACCTCCAGTGCTCCACGCCGTATCCTTCTGCGGGGATACCAAATGGCAGAGCGGGGTGTAATTATACTGCTGCTTGTAAAGCGCAGCGGATGGAATGTGCTACATCAGCACTCGCTGCTTTTATTACCGAGGGGGAAGAAAGTCTCACAAGGAAAGGAGTGAATGAAATTCTGAGTGCTGTGTTACTCCGGTTAACTTCTGGGAATCTAATTATTTGAGAAGAGGTGCGCTTAGGAATCATTCTATGTGGGTGTAAAAAATTGCTAAAGAACACCCTGCCTTCCCTCCTCTACACCTCACCCTTAGAAAAAGAAGGCAGGTAAGGGTACATTTAACATTCACAGTCTTTTATACTACTAAGTGAAATCAGAACAAAATATGGTAATTAATCCATTGTGCATTCAAGGATTCAGGTTTGAGCAGCAGATGGGAAAAGTTGTGGATCATAACCCCATGCAATATTTGACAGAATATCAGTCAAATATAGTTCACACATCTTCATGTTTCTGTCAGTCCCTCTCATCTAAAGTTAATTTAAAGTGACAAGAACTACATTAGCACTTTTCAAAGGGTAATGCAAACTTTAGAATATTCGCCTCAAATCAATACCCATGCAGACTCCTAAATGGTCAAACTGGCAAGTTCCTGAAGGTAGTTTCATTTTGCTTTTTGTGCTAAATTTGCCATCTGTTTTTGGGGTTTATGCATTAACCTTTAAACAAATTGGTTCAAAAGTGTGGCAGAGAAGGTGGCACCTGTTTATTCTGCGTGATACTCTCATGGGCACAGGTACAAAAGAGAGTCAAGGCAAAATGGGCAAATCTAGTTGTGCAAAGTAATAGTTTGGATCTTAGCCTGTGGGTTAAGAACAACTTTTTGAACAACTCCTTATGCAAGTGGTGTACTTTGATGCCCTCCTTGCGCCTACTTTCTTTTCACCACTGCAATAAAAAAGAGTCCAAAGCAGAGACCTCACACAGGCTCCCACAGAAAGTTCTATCTGGTGGCCCTGGTGCTCACAGCAACATGCAGCTTTCCTGAAAAGTGTATTATTTGATAGAAACAGTAATTTCTCCCTTTTTTTTTCTTTTTTTTCAGCCAAAACAGCCTTTGTGAGCACATGCACATCTGCAGATGTGTGCTTGCATATTTTTGTGTCTGACTTGGGTGTGGGAGCACAGCAAAGTCCAAATCCTCTGATCTAATGCTATTGCTGTGCTGGTTGCTTGTGCTTCTGCTCCTTGTGTTCACATTACCAAATAAGAGATCACACCCTGCAAGGCTCCACAGAGCTCATCTCCAGGGAAGGCAAAAGCACTTCTTGGCATTCGGACTGCACACAACCCCAATATCGTCCCCCTTCCCCCCGCCCCGGCCCTGCTACAAATGATTTAAGGCAGGCTGTGAATGAGAAACATAAGGTAAACACTATTTAGCCTTTATTGCCTTCCGTCCCAAGCGTAACTTGGCCTTGCCTCTGGAGAGGCGCCCAGCTCAGCCCTTCTGGAGACACAGTCACTGGCTGGGATGTGTGTGTGTCTTCTGGAGAAGGTACAAAAGAGAAAGGACCACACTGGTCAAAGGACTCCAGCTTCTGGAGTTTGCTGGGGCTGAGTCACATGTGGTGTGGAAGGAGGCACAAAGCCCACCAGCAGCGGGTGGGGTGGGGAAGGGTGGGGAGAACATCCAGTCCCTTCTCATTCTCCTCCTTTCTTTTTCATAAAGCAAACACTAAGATAATCATTTCTCTAGCAAAACTGACTCCACCCCACCTCATATCCCTTGCACAGGTTGTGCTCCAAATGGGGTGATGAGGTAGAACAGCAGGCCAGCCCAGGCGGTTCATCATCTAAATGGGGAACTTAGATATTATAAAATGGATAAATGGATCAAACTTTAAAATGTGCCTGGCTCATTTCTGCAGCTGGGGGAAAATGCAGCAGGAAAAATAGCTAACCAAAGGGTCCCCAAAGAAAATGGTTAAAATACATCAGACACACTTTTCCTCATAATTTTGAAGTTGAGATAATTTTGCCAAGCTGTAGCAAGAACTTCAGTTCTCAGGTAGGTTGTGAGTGATAACTGGCTAAGATGCTCAACTCACAGGACTTAGTTTACTTGTTCCAGGTGACAGAAATTCCTACTAAAAGCCCACTGCAGCCAGCATCTTCCCAAAGGACTGAACTGGATCCCCTTGGTGCCCTCAGCCTGGAACAATCATGAAAATGCTTCACTGAGGGGACTTTCTCTGTTCAGTAGTTCAACCATTGGAATAAAAAAGCCTTTTTCCTCTACTTCTTGACTGGGAAAAAGGTTCTTTTCTTTCATAGCCCTGACCTATGAGTATTTTTAGGTTCACATGAGGGGATTGAGTGCCAGCTGGTCCCACCCAGTGTAACCAGGAAACCTTGTTTTTTTGTTGTGTCTAGTCATGTACACTGAGGTGACACTACACAGTTGTTTTTTTGAGCATAGCATTATGTTTATGCAAATGTCTATATTTAAAATAAAATAAATATTGAAATCCACAAAGGCAGAACCTGACACGTCCCCCACCCATCTGCTTGTCTTCCTCCTGTACCTCCTTACTGCTCATAAACCCAAAGTGGGTTCTGCTAAACAGAGGAAGAAATGAACAAGTGAAATCAGGCCACGCGTGTTCTTTACGGTTGGACTCAATGATCTTAAAGGTCTTTTCCATCCTAAATTATTCCATGATTCTGTGATTCATAGACCACTTGCCTGCAGCATGAATTGGCACCAGCTGCCAGGTGCCCAGGACAGAGGAGCTCCAAGGAGCAGGAGCCTTGAGCTCCTTCTGCCCTTGGTGGGGTTTCCAGATGAAGCACAGACACACAAACCGGGCTTCCCCTCTTAGTTTTTACCCAGATGTGCTCTGGCAGAGGCTGCTTGCTCCTCTGGGCTGGCCAAGGGCTGTCTGCCACTCACAGGCTTTGGAAAAACTGCCATGTGCTGCAGCTGCTCCCCAGGAGACTGGGAGGATGGCCAGGAATAAAAGGAATCTCCTGCAAGAATCCAGGAGCCAGCCTATACCTGAAACCTCAGGAAGACTCAGGAAAAAATCCCTGGTGCTGCTGCCAGAGTTAAACCAGGCATGCAAAGGACTGACTATTCAATGATGGGGTTCATGGGGAGCTTCTCTTCTGCCTCCTTCTTCTGCACCCACTCTGTGCCCCAACCTCCATGATACCATTTGATCACTGAGGCCAACACTGGCAATCAGACATTGGGAGTTATAAGTCTCTCCTGATCCTTCTCACCTCTTTCCTACAGGCAAGAGTTTAGTGAGGGACATGTTAGAAATGAGGATCTTTAACCCCCCCAATTTGGGGGTTAAACACCTCTTTTCCTTGCATTCAGGAATTTGTGTTATTTTTCTGTGCTATCCTTGACATCAGAACTATAGCGATCTGTAAAGCAAACGCAAAATTATTCTTCTTTTCCCCTCTGTAGGAGAAATATTTGTATTTTCTGCAAGACACTGCCTCCTTTTGAGGTATGCACTGAAAACAGTAATAAAAATGCTGCGGAAAACTGTGCTCACATTTTTTCTGCAGTCATCTCTTTCCTAAGATACATGAAATCAGTAAAAATCTATGTATTCTCCCTGCCCTACATTTTCTATGCAATGTCTGAAACTTTTAATGCCTGCTAAGAGAACTACACTGCAGAAGGAAAGCACATCATCCTGGGAAGACCGGTATTGCCAGCAGGGCTGGCAGCAGAGCTGCAGAGCCATCCGAGTAGGTCACCCCCTGGAGCGAGAGCCATGAGCTCCTCCAGCCTCCGGGGCTGCCCAGGAATGGAGCTGGCACACTCCCTCCTCTCAAGCAGACCACGGCAGCAATTAATTGCATAGTAATGCAAGGATGCAATTAGAGCCTGGCCAAACACAACTTACCCCCTCTTGGGGCCTCCAAATTTGGAACATTTTCATTCAGCAGCTCACCCAGACATGCTGGTGAGAGTTGATCTCAGTAGAGTATCTGACACCCTTGTCAGCACCACCCTGCTGCCATCCTCTTCCTCAGTGGGTGAGTGGAATTGGGTGCTGATGCTCTGAGCAGGCACTTGGATATCTTCCCACTTTGTTTCGCCAATGTTCTTGCTTGGGGTTGTTTTCCTGACAACCCAGCAATTTTGATCTTTCTTCCAGGAGGCCTTTTAGTCAGTGTAACTCCCTGAGTTTATCCCTCAACATGCTATATTTCAATTATGCCACTTATAAAGAGTGCAAACTACTTACATGTAATTTGTTTGTTTGTTCTGCCTGTGCTCTCTCCTTGTTTTTATCCTCAATCAGTGAACTACCCAGACCAGGGCAGTCGTCTGTGGTTGTTTGGAAATAAGCCGAGCACATCAAGTCTTACGATTCTGGGTCCATCATCTCCCCTTCCCCCCACCTCACCACAAATGGACTCTATTACTAATCATAACTCACAGCCAACATCTCTTTGGTTTTAGAGAGGAAGAGATTTTCAGCCTCGGGCAAAAGACATCCAGTCTGATCATGAGAGATGCTGAAAGCTACGGGGGTTGCTGGCTCATAGTATCACTGAGGATATAGTCCTTGGGGAACAACTTCCCTGCTCATCTAAGTTTTCTTTCATCCAAAATTCAGGCCTGCCCTGTCCCAGTTATCTGAGTAAAATCTTTACAAGAAAAGAATGGATTTGGGTGCCTCTGGTGGTTTATTTTTGGGTGTTGAGCACAGTGGAGGGACCTCCTTTGCAGAGGTGGCTGAGCAACTTACTTTCTGAAAAAGAAATCTCCTTACACATCCCCAGCAGAGCACCCTGAAGTGCAGGAAACTGAAATGTCAGGGCACTTTTGAGAATGGCCTTAAAACTGCTCAGAATGAAAAATAATGTGAAAATTTTGAACTTCTCATCAGATATGGAATTAGGTTCCACCTTCTATGCTACAAAAGCCCTTTTATTTTCATGTCTTGTAACACTTAAAAATATTGAAAAATGACAATAAACATTAGAAAGCAAAGTTTTACTTTGGCTGAGGCAGAGGTCTGCTACCTGTACTCTGCTACTCTGTCCACTGCTTCCCTTTAAAGCCAGTGGAGGAAGCTCTCCCAGCACACCAAATCCATGTGTTTGTGTACTGTTTGCACCTATATTTATATTCTCTTAATTACTTTGTATCCCATACAGTTTTAAAAACTTCTCTTTTAGTAACAAAGCTTTCCAGCTCACTTTTGTCTTTCTTTTAAAAATAAACAACTTAAAAGAAAGCAAGATCAGAGGATTAAGTAAATTAATGAGAAAGATACTTAAAAGGCTTTCAAAGTCTCCTTCTTGCAACACTGGTATGTAGATTTCTTAAATAAGTAATCATGAGTTCGCAACTCAAATTAGCACCACCATACACATTAGGGAGGTCGCGCTCAGGAGGTATAAAATTTGGGCCCACCTCCGTAAAAGAGACAAACCATGTTTGGTTTCATTTTCTTTTTCCCTTTCACTGCATTTTCCCCTCAGTAGCTGGGGACGGCATTTCTGTTTTCCCATTCAATGTGGCAGGCGTGCTTTGGGTTATTTGGAGAGAGGGAAGTTGTGCATCTTTATGCACGAGGCGTAGACAGCACAGGACAACATCCCGCTCAGCTGTCGGGAAAGGTGGGAAGAGCTCGGTCTCCGCAGCAGCTGGCAGGTGCCCGCGTGTTGCTCTGCAGGCACTGAGGGATGGGGACACGGGGAGGGGATGCTCGAGCTAGAAAGAAACAGAAAACACAGATAGACACAACTGAGGCCAAGCTTTGAAAGACAAACCGTAAAGGCTGCAGACGGATGTCTCAGCCAGGAGGCACGGAAAAGTATGAAAGGAAGAAGCAATTAGGGGTATTTGTCATAAGAAGCATTAGGGAAGAGAACAACTTTGACAACTTAACCTGTGGCATGCAGGCAACTTGCAGCTTGCTGTCACTGAAGCTGAGGTGCAAGAGGCATCATTTTACAAAAACTCCAACTTTCTCCTGGTTCACTCAAGGCCCTTTTTAAGTTACTGGAGAATACAGAACCTCTGCACTCTGCAGTGCAGCACCTCCTCTCCTCCACGCTTACTTTCTGTGGGGTGAAAATACTCCAGGTTCTCACCTCGAGGAGGAGAGATTGAGCACAAAGCATGAGCCCTCCAGCAGCACACAGTGAGCACTGCCCTCCACACGCCACAGCCACGGGGAAGCAGTGGGACCGAGGAGTCTGCATTGCAATTCGACCTCGGACACAGATAAATATAAATACAAACATTAATATAAATACTGGTTTTCTCTCAGCAGATTAAGTCAAACTCTAAGGCTGGATGAGAGGTAAGAGTATGCAATATTCTTTCCCCTGATTAGCAAAGGAACCTGTGGCTCTCATCAGTGGCATCCAGACCTCCTCTGCTTCCCCACGCAGATTAACCCTGCTGATCACCTCCTGGAAGGAGACTGGCAGGGCATTTCCCCAGTCTAATTTTGGGAACCTTGCCCATGTATCCTTGCTGCCTTGAGAAGACACCTCAGCTCACTAACCTTCCAGCTGCATTTCCCAGGATAAGGACTAAAGCTGTGTGGGACAAGTCTGGGCCTGGGTGATGAGGCCCAGTGTCCCTTCGTGGCCATCAGCAGAGCTATGCAGGCTCCCAGCATCTCCCCTGATTTTGGTTGTGTGAATCCTGCACTCCTGAAAAATCAGTGCAAAAAGACCTAATTCCTCAAGTTGGTGTCTTAAAGAAGTTTGCAGTAACACCCCTGTTTTGGCCAATGGAAACACCTGAGGCCACAAGAGATGGTCCCACCTCCCAAAGCCTTTGTGGGACAAGGAAGCCCAACAACTGGAGAAAATAATTGTAACAAAATATTTAGTAGCATTTAGAAATTCAGTTATCTAAGATTTGTTAGAAGGGTTTAGTCTTGGTGAAAAAAAAATCCCAAAAATATTGTTGAAAAGGTGTAAAATAAGATTAATAGCAAAGTAAGTGTGCGTGCGTGTGTCTGTGTGTGTGTGTATAAGCATGCTAGAGAATTCTTTTATCTCATTGAAAGACATTTGATACTTATTAAAAGATTATTGCTTTAAGGCATATTTTGATTTTCTGCCTAAGACTGTGGAGAGTCTTGCTACCGAGATAATAACAAAGAAACCTTAAACATGAAAAAAAATACCCACATGAAAGATAATATGTTCCTTATTAGTAGTGGTATCGTTTTCGGTGGGATTGCTTCTCTCCAAATATAACAGAAGTTTAAAAGTAAAAGCCCATTTCCAGTAAAAAGAGACACCACACAGTAGTTTTGAACTTTTTTTTTTTTGTATTCAAAACTGCTGGTGTGTGATACTTCATTAAGCAATTATCATGACTATTTACTTCAAAAATGTATTTACAGTTTCAAGATCTGTGCTAAGGAGAATACAATCAACCGTGTTGCATGTATCAAGACAGAGAGAGTTAGACAAATCTATTAGACATGCCCCAACAATGCTTTTAAAACTACACTTTTTTCTCCTCTTAGATGAAAGCATTTTGGGGAGTTCTAAAAGCAATCATCTGCAATTTTAGAATGATTGAAACCTTTCAGAAACTTGAATATGTATTTGATGTATTTTTTTACATATATATATATATATATATATTATTTTTTTAATATGTGTTTTTACTTTGGTGTTTCTTGTCGTTTTTTACAGCACCTTTCTGCTCTCAGACCTTTAAGAAAGCTGGAGAGTTGAGCCCAGCATGGTAGAAGAATATTTCAGCCAATGAGATAATACAGCTAAAAATATAAGCTCCTTGTAGTTGCAAAACTGTTAGTCTAGAGGAGTAATTTAATTTTTATTGAAGTTAATTAAAGTTCATTTGAATTGATCTAGGTGCAGAATATGATAGCCTTCTTCATGAGAAGGAAAACAATTATGGGACATAAAGCTAAATAAACAGCATGGAAGCAAAAGATAGTCCCAAATTTACAGACCCTTCCTAGGTTACAATGTGCTGAAGTTTAAATACCTCATTAATAACCTCCTGAGCAGAGAGACATTTGAAATACATGCCTGATTAATGAAATGGCACATAAAATTCATTTTTCTATGAAGATGTGCAAATTTTTTTACTCAGGAGTAAATTTTTATTTACTCAGGAGCATTTACACATTAAGATTTAGACAGATATTTTCTGTGTTTTGACCTACTCTTATTTCAACAAAATCCATCTCTAGAATAACTGTGCTGCCTGCATGAACATGTATATACTCATTTATATGAACATCAAGGAGCACATTGCGTGGAACACATTTAGAAGAAGAAAAATACATAAATAAATAAATATGTGATTTTTTCCTCACAGAACAGAAAGGTTAAGGGATCACTGAGTGAGGCAAGAAGTGCTTTGGCATTAGAGGAAAACTGCAGATCAAGAGAATATTATTTTTAACAGCAAAATAAAACCTCTTTTACATTCAGTACTTCCTTTGTTTCATTCAGGACAGTAGGCATTAGAAAAGGGACACAGCCCCAGGAATGTAGCAACCCAAACTCCATTAAACATGCATGGGGAAGATTTCCAGCCTGCTGTGCAGGGAGTTACATGCCCAGGCTCTGTTGACAACAGTAATTGTGCATATAATTTCCTGTGCGTTGCTCTGAAAATTCACCCTACAGACTTTAGCTCCATGTCAAGTAACTCAGCAGCCATTTATTACAGTCTGAGGGTGGAAACCAGAACTTTGAAACTACAGAACTGTAGAACAGCAGCCTTTGCTCCCCTCCCTTTCCCACTCTCTTTCCGTCTCCATCAACCGAAGGGAAGGTCCAAGGACCAGGTCCTCAGACAAAGCAGGAGTGCATCCCCAAAGGATGCAGCATATCCTGTGTGGTGATGGCTCCCTGTCCCAGGTCTGGGCTCTGCTGGTCTCAAGATGGTCCTTGCTGGGGTCAGCAGATGTCTGATTGTGCACAGACCTCTTCAGACCCGGGTTTCACCTCTGGAAACCTTTCAGAGGCCTGTGCCTGGAGGGGGTAGTGCAGGTGTGGGTGGCCCGAGGAGGAAAGGCACAGCTGCAGGGTGGTGCAGAGTTAATACCCACAGGGGCCCAGAAAGTGGGAGAGGTGGCAGCTCCCACAGGGCAGGAACAAATAAACTCGCCTGAAGTGATGGACTGAAGGTACTTCAATAGCGAGTTTGAATCAGGCTTTTAAATCATGAGTGGCTGACCCCAGAGAAAGGGCTGGTGCCGAGGTCCTCACATGGTTTCTTGATAGGGGAATTGCTGAGAAAAGTTACCAGGACAAAAGGTACAAGTCAAGCTCTGAGAGGAAATGTTTGCAGTAGGAAACCCAGCTGACAGTGCCCCGATACCAGGCACTACTGTGAGACATGCCAAACACCCACAGCTGCCCTGAAAGCTCAGAGTTTTATGGGATCAGACCAAAGAACAACTGAAATAAAAACTTTCTGTCCTGGAAAAGCAGTAAAATGCCAAGCTGCCTTCCCTGGCAGAGAAGCAATTAAAAGTTTGGCTCTATCTGCTCGCAGAAGAGTGAAAGCAGAAAGTAAAATGGAAGCTACATCTGAGGACACTGCAGAATCAGGGCAAGCCATGAAGGTAATTTGCCGTAGGATACCACTGGGCTCCAGAAGATCTTACAGTGAATTATGTTGAATAAGATCACCCCCCATCTGGTCCTCTGCACTTGGATACTAATTAAAAAAGTATACAAACTAATCATCCACAAAAGTATGTACACACTCAAACATCCAAACCACCACTGTGACTATGAAACAAGAATCCCACCTTCTCCACCACGCTCCTCACCAAACTACCCCCTCAGCCCTCAGCACCAGGAGGAAAGGACAAGAGGAAAAAGCAGAACAAAACCAAGATGTTCTTGGCACAGTGTGCCCACAAGGTTAGGCAGTGATGCACTAATGAATAAGGTTCTCCAGGGAACAATCCCACTTCAGTAGGTGGAACGGCTAATCTAATAGTTTTCTTCCATATCTAAATTCTATAAAGGTGTAACTTGCAGCAGGGAGCATGTGATCACGCTTTGAATAAGCAGTGGGAGGGGAAAGGATATGTTTAATGGCCAGAATTAGTTTCCTTACACTGGTTTCCTGAGCCATTGTGCAGAATATGCAGCCTAAGAGTAGTGTGAGACTTTTTTTTTTTTTGATTTTGAAATGGGTACACATCAAATACACCCATCCCCCAGACACAAGAAAATTCTCGCCACATGCTTCTGTCCTCCAGACTTACACAGCATTTTATTGTATGGAACACATCAAAAGGGTTTGGTTCCCTTGTAAAAGTTTTACAGGAAAATCATTGAAGAGCAGTGTAACTTTTCTTTTTTTTTTTAAATTCAAAACTAGAACCAATATTCTGGATTCCCACACTTTGGTGTGGACTCAGAGAAAGCTGTGCTTTTCTGTACTGTAGAGCAGAAATACAGACCCTGTATAATTAGAATTGCAGTCATGGCCTGTGGGATCTAGTGATTTGGACATATTTTATTTAACCAGCTTAGTAAAAGGTAATATTCAGCAGCTGTGATCTATAGCAGAATTACAATTTTCAGGGTCAAGGAGGGATTTTGATATTAGGAGGTTGGGCAGAATTGCTGTAAAATCTCATGAGCTGTCGTTAAAAATAAATGAGAAAATAGGTTATCCAAGAGTCATTGTAAGGGAAAAATCAATAGGCAGTGTCTATTCACTTGGGCTATCAAAATCCTTGAAATTTGAACAAAAGTTTCACGTTTAGTGTGCTGTAGGTTTTGAAATGTAAGTGGTGAATGCTCTGTGGGTACAAATTCATTGTGCTGTGCATTCAAACAAGAAGAAACCCTTCTGAAGTTCTGGAGTTCTCTATTAAGATAGTACAGTTCCTTCGTCACCAAGTCAGACACGTAAAACAGTTGCCAGCAAAACTTCAGAAGCAATTTTAGCTAACTGGTGACAAACTCTCTCTTGGAAATAGCGCATTTCTTTATCTCACCTTGCTCCTCTGGGGTTCCCTCCCACGTCTGGCTCCCAGCGGATGCAGGGAGGGGCAGCAGCCCTGGAGCCCGGGCAACTTTGTGCGAGCGCACGCGCCTGGTGTGGAACCGCAACCGGCGGAGTTTGGGAGTGAGCGTTATTGATAATTCGGAGCAGTACATATAATTGGTATGGAAAGGGAGTATCATCCTCATTCAGAAACAATTAACTTCCCCCTCCAACACAGCAGTTCAAAGAAGACTCAGCCTTTTAAATATGAATGAGCAGAATTTCAAAATATGCAACTATTAGCTATTACAATGTACACATGGAGTAGGATTTTTTTTTTTTAATATTCTTGTGGCTATCAGATTTAAGTGTGATGTGGATGCAGATGTGCAGGAACCAGAGTCATGCATGGACTCCAATCAGTTAGAAGTGGGGAGGGGAAAATGAGAGGCTCACACTGCTCTTGGATTGTATTATTTTATTCGAGCCACAGCCTGATACAACCCAAAAGTCCAGTTAATTCTTGGATCAAGACAGACAACTGAGACTTTACAGAACATACAAGAATTAGCAGAAAACACTCATTGCAAATGGACATCCAAAAAGAAAACCTTTCCCCAAAGCTCAACAACGCTGAGGAATTCAGCAGACTGTTCTGCAGCAGCCCGATGAAGATTTGTACGTTGTTAACTTGATTGCAGAAGGTGCATGTTAAATAGAAAAGAACTGAGTTTGTCACTGTCATCTGAATCCATTCAGTCAGTGCAACAAAGGTATATTTAACTAAAATATGAAACAGACTTGCTAACACCGCATTATTTTCTCAGGCTTACAAAGTTAAAAAAAAAATTAAACTGAATATAAATGACTTTGAGCATTTTTTATGACACCCACAGCCTAAGTGATCCAGATAATGTAATCTAACCATCATTAGAAACCATGAAATTACAATTCCTCTGGGATGGATATTTATCTCTCTGTTACATACAGAAAGGCGATTAATTAGTAGCTCTTTCAGTGTTTAACATTACTGTGTACGGAGGCTGATTAAAATCTAACTATAGAACAGCTATGATAGGTAACACGTAATCTGCAGAAAGTTTAGCTGGGGCACAAAGAAGCACCTTAAAAAGAAAACTTAAAAAAATGTACTCTTAGAAGTAGGTAGCTGCAAAGCCAAAACACAGGCTTCCTCCTAATTTCTATTACACACAGCAATCATGACAATTACTGAGATTTCAAAAACCTCAATATTCAAAACAACTAAACCCACGTCAAATATTTTTCCAAAGTGGTACATTTCACAGAATACCCTTTTGCTTTTGAGAAAAGTGTACAGAACACAGTCATGAAGGGAATCACACTGTTGTGAATGGCTTATTCTGAAATTTAAATGGGAGGGTTTGCCAGGGTGTGTCTGTGTGTGTCCTGTATGGACAGGACAGCGTGCGCACACTGTGTGGGGTAAATTCATATTTCTGGTGTAATTTCACTGGCTTGTTTGGAATGCACCAAAGATGTGTCAATGTGAGTGTGCAGAGAGTTTCCTCTAGGATCTCACAGGGGACAAGAGGACATGGATAATTTCACTTTGGGAAGAATAAACAGAGACAACTTTAGCAGGTTTGCTTCCCAGAGCAAACCTTTTCTTCACAAACCTTTTGTGAATAAAAATGCTGGAGGAATTTCACACAAGGGCAGCTGAAAAATCCCAATTCACTAGTTGTTATTTTGAAAATAATTTCTTACTTTGACATCACTGTACCTAGGTATGGGAACTAAGAGGTTTGGGCTGGTTGAGAAGAGGGAAGAAGCTTTAAAAACAAATGTGAACAGCCCAGCAGAAACTCCAAGGTAACTCTGGTTACATTTAATTTTTTGAAACTATCAGCTTAGACCACAAGTCAGTATTGGACATAGGTTGCATTTTAGTGAGGACACACAGAAAGAAATTGGAAGTACCTTTAAAATGTAGTGTAAAGAAAGGACACTTTACCACCCTCACAGCCCCACAGTTCAGGTCCCAAAGAACTGAGCCACTGATTCCTAATCCTCTCCATTGCATCAAGTATTGTGTAGATGCTGCTCTCTTCTGGCTGCCTACACAAATTTTAATATGCAAAATGTTAATAAAAAGTGAAATAAAAGGCTGAGAACAATCGAAGATGGCCTCAAAGTGCTCAGGGCAATGGAGGCACCTCCAAAGCCTTGCTGAGGAGAGGTGACCTATAACCAGTCACCTCATAGTTCTGATCCTACACCACATGGGCCATGACCTCCTTCAAAATTTCCCTCCTCTCTTCCTGAAGACCTCACTCAGGATGACCCACGTTCATATTTGGAGGCAAGGGAAAGGCATGCTCTTATTTTTCAGGAGAAAAATAAGATGGAGATGGGCAGCACTATCTACTGTGGGCAAACCACGCAGGGCAAGCGGCACAGCTGTGATGCTGTGGGGGTGTGCATTTGGCCATCTTGCACCTCATGAAAACCTGAGTATCAACAGCTCAGTTTTGTATTCTTACAAAAACAAGGACAACTGAAACCCAGTGAGAAGGTTTAAAAAAAACCAAACCACAACAAAACATGAAAAACTTCTAAACTCTCAAGTGACCCTTGCATCAGGACAAGGATCTTTGAGCCTATCCAGCACAACCAAGCTGCTAAACCAAGTGTATCAGGGGTCACACCACTCCTTCAGAGAGAGCAGAAGAGGAACAAGATGCCTTTGAATAGGTTGGAGGTAGGAGATAAGAGGTCACCATGGCATCCCATTGCTCCACTGTGGGACACAAGAGGGTAGGACATTACTGAGGTCCAAGATGACCCCAAGACGGTTGACGTCTTTCTACCTCTAGCTCCACACTATAGACGTGTCCCTGTCAGGCACCTCTGACCACCTTCTCTGCAGATTTCCTCAAGCAGATCTACTGAGTCAGTCCTGTGCTTCAGAGGAGGTGCCACACCTTGCTCCATCCATCTCATGTGCCCATGTGGTAACATCATGTAACCACTGTCTGCCTGAGAAAGAGCTGCTCTGAGGGCAGATGACATCTGTGGGTAGTGTGAGTTCAGACTGTCCAACAGCACCCAAGTCACCAGTCCAAGCTGCAGGACAGCTCAGGCACTGCATGGAAGCCAAAGCATCTCATCCTGGAGACAGAGGAAATAACCAACACTGATCTAACCCCACACTAATTCATTGTCCTCCTTAAGGTTCTTAAAAGATAAAATTAATCTCCAACTCAAGTGATATCTGGCTATGTCCTATGTCCCTGGAGCCCTGCTGACCACGCAGCCAGGACACACGGTTGGGGCTGAAGCCTCATGAAGGTGAGAAGTGCTGTCCCTGTGACAGACCAGCTGCTTCGGGTGGCTGGGGATGTGCATTCTGTGCCACGTGTTTGGGTGGCACTGGTTTGCTCCTGCTGCAGGAAGGAGAGGAAGTGCAGTCCTCACAGCATCCGCGGGACTCGCAGGGATATCTGTTACAATTCATTAAGTAGTGCTCTAAGAAGTTACAATAATAACATTTCAACAGAGTTTCCAGAGGGAGTCTCAGAAACTACAGGAAAAGCTGACAAGTTTCAATCCATTTATCAAAGCACTCCAAGACAGATGAAACAGCAGAGCTGCTTAGTGAGGAATGTCTCTCTTTCTGGGTGTCCAGAACATTTCAGTAAATAAAAAGCTCTTTAAAAATAAGTCAATACAATGGAATCCCTTTTGCCTTTTGCCAGCGCTTGTATTACACTTACACCCAAATGACCCTCCTACCTATAATACTGCAGCATTTACAAACACATCAAATGGGTGCTTTTCACTTACATAATACATTTAATCCAGGGATTACAGAGCACATTATATATTAAACATTACACCACCTCGTGAGGTAGGTTAGCATTAATGAAGTTGTGGTGGGTAAACTGAGGCACATGCCAGCTTTATTACTTGCCTGTGGTCCACAGCCAATCAGCGGAAAAGTCATTAAGACGCTGTTCAAACAGCAGACACACATATGCACCTACTTGTACTGGTAAAATAGACTGATCCACGTGTTCTAAAGCAACTTCAGCTGCTCATCTGGAGACACTCAGGTCTTGATTTTCTGAGGGCAGGAGAACAAAAGGCAAATAGGAAAAGACAAATAGAACAGAAAACAAATATTTGCTGTTAGAAATATGGGGGTTTTTTTGTACGCCAAACTGCATACACAAAACAAGAGTCATCCAAAACTGAAGGACACTTCAGATGCTGGTCTCCAGTAATTTGATTTTCTGAGTAAAGATTTTTCTAGACCTGCAACAGGGGTTTTGTTAGGTTTTTGTTCAACAACGTCGGTTTATATTTCGCTTTCGTACAGCAGAGAAAAAAAAAATCTTTAGTTAAGGTCTTTGAGCCAAGCATCTAGGATGAAATTTTCAAAAGCACTCAACAGTGGCTTTTGAAAATAGAATTAGGCTAGTTGCTGAGATAAGGTTTGAAAGCCACCCCCTACCTCCTTTAGCATTTTAACTGAGAGCTGCTTTCCTCGGTGATGGTACTGTTCCCTGTTTTAGTCTCCCCATCTCATGGCCTTCACCAGTATTGCTGAGGCAAGCTGGATTTAACACCAGGAAAGCAGGCAGGAGACAGGCAATGCGGGAGCCTGTGGTCATGACCTCCCCAGCAGGTCTGCTGCCCCAGAGTGGTGTAGCTGGACACAGGGATGCTCCCTGGGTGGCTCCCACTTTCCAGCCAGCCTTTGTTCTCTTTGTGGGAGCCCTGGCTAATAGAGGTGTACACCCTTCGCCTGATGGGTAGGTGAGGCTATAATTACCTCGGTAATAAGGTCTGATTCTTCCCTGCTCTTTGCCTCCTTGGCTGGCCAGGAATACTTGTCTAAAGTGGGTGCAAAAAGCTACCAGATCAGAAAGATGACATTTTACATCAACGGAAATGACCAGGTGTAAGGAACAAAGGCCTACATAACAATGCTCTCAACTCTGTTGTCCTTTAATTAAGTAGTTCCTCCAGCAATGACACTAATGAGGCCTTGTTTCCTCAGGGTTGGATTCTCTAGTATCTAAATGGGATGTGAGCTTTTCCCGGGGAGAGAGGCATTTATAATTTCTTCCTCCCAGGTAGTGTCCAATTTGGGTGGATGTCATGCTGCAGCCTCTCTTGGTGAGGACACCAGTGGGACATCTCTCCTCTTGGCTGCTCATTTTCCTGAAACCAAAAGAAATTTCTGAGAGTGCTGCTCTTCTATTACATTTGGCTGAATTTGGTCAAAGGCTCCAACTTGGCAGGGGATAGGAAGACAAATTAATCAAATGAGACAGAGCAAAGACATAAGCCTGTTTCTTCTAAGAAGAGAAGATTAAATATTATTTTTTATTTACAAGCAAGTTTTCTAGTGGTGTGGTAAGCTCCTAGTGTATTTTTTTGCTGCCTTGGAAGGCATGCCTGGCTGCAACTCCTACAAGCAGTATCAACAAAAGGAGTATGCACAGACAAATACATGCAGGCAGGACATGCAGCTCAGGCAACAGGCAATGTTACTTAGCTGGCTACAGAAGAGAACTGGAAAGTTCATTAAATCCACAGAAGCAGCAATCATGTTCACTGGGGATGGTGCTGACTGGATAAGGTCATGGGTCTGAATGGAGAAAGCAACTGAACAAAGAACCAGCAGTAGGTTTTCTTCGGGTTTGGTCCAGGAGAGCAGTCACAACATGGCAGCCAGCAGGATGCACACAACATAGCACTGGCAATGCAGGCTTGGCAGCCTGCTCCAGACCTCTCTGACCACAGGACAGCAGGGACAGCCCCTTTCCTGTACAGAGTTTAATGGCTCACTTAAGGCCCTCAAAAATGCTTCCACTTTCCAACACTGCTTTCTGGCAGGACAGACATCCAGCCAATGCCTTCACTTTGCATGCTCCCGAACATCCCATCAATGAATGGGCACTGGTCTCATGAGAAACCTGACACTGGCTTGAAGAGTTCACATCCTTCATCAGTTATGCCACCACCACCACCACCTCGTATCTCTTCTTATGATAAAGCCAAAACACTGAGGGAACACCCAGGCTGCGCTGCCATAATTGCAGGATAAATCTGCAGCAGTTCCCCAAAACACCACAGTGCCTGGGTGGTGGAGAGGTACCAGCTGTGGGTGACACAACTCCTCACACTTAGCCTACCCCAGAGAATAAGCAACATTTGTAGGTTATCTAGAGTTTTTTACCAAATTATTGTTGCCTGGGGAAAAGCAGACTATTCCCAAATCCACTCAGGGATGCCTCTCCAACTGCAGACACCATTTTACTTACACTTGTGCACAACAATCTCCCAAGCAAGTTTTCCAGCCTGGAGAGGTAATCATGTCTGTATGTTAGTGGGAGACAGAGAGCTGCACAGAGCGAGGGCTGGGAGCTCCCCATCTCTGTGTCTGTCCCTGTTGAACTTGTCTGGTGTGAGATGGAGGCAGAAGCAACAGATCCCAACAGTACCGACCTGTTACAGCCATACCTTCAGGAAAAGTCCAAGGAACTACCAGTGGACCTTCCTGAGCAACAGATCAATACGGAGCTTCGTATCAGCTGCGCCGTTATTCATGCCAAAGGCAGTTGTTTGGATGAAGGGATGAAGAGTGCACAAGTTCACTGGTTCTCAGCATATAAGCTCTTCCCTCTCCACCCCCCACTCCTGCAGATGCCTTCATTATTTATGTGTGACAAATAAAAGACAGCAGAGGAAGATGCTAAAGTGTTTCTCAACGTGTACCTCTGTGCTGGGACTGTGCACCTAGGCCAGGCTGTGGGCACGGTGAGGAGCCAAAAAACCCACTGCCAGGCCATCAACTGTAGTTGATTAAATATTCACCTGCTACATGCCTCTTTCCTCAGGTGACTCCAGAAGTGACAAATTATCCCAGGGAAGTGCGAGGGAGCTTCATTGACTTGGATGGATTTGCTCTGCAGCATCCCGTGAAACGTCATCGCACCTCGCTCGCCATTTCTGCCGTCATCCCTGCACAGGGATCCACCGAATGCAAACTGCATTCAGATGTATTGAATAAGAAAAGATCAAAGACTGACTATTATAAAGCAAAGGGAGCCTAACACGTACCCTGCCTTTGACTGTTTCTT
>VZTH01000054.1:62500-255000 GCA_013397815.1 Aleadryas rufinucha
GATTTCCTTCTTGACAGTTTTCTGCTTTACAAAATATGCATCTCCTAATTTGCCGAGCTGAGGATAAATATCTGCTAATGCTGCCAGGCTTCATCATAATTTGTCTGAACTCAGCCCTGTGCCATCACTCGAAGCTAACAGCCAGAGCTCTGCTTACACAACCCAAAGTGCTCAGTTTGAGGGCACGTTGCGCCTGAAGGCTGGAAGCTGAACACCCAAATCTTTCTGTGTCTGAGAGCCATGTGGTAAATGCCACACATCTGGCATTGATGAAAGGAGAGGATGCCCCAGGAGGCGGCTGGGGGGTCCCATGACCTTGTGACAGTGCAGGGCCATCAAGGTGAGGAGCTGAACATGTCTATGATGCACAGAGCAACACCTCCTGAAACCTGGGTCTGGATTACCCAGGAACTTTTGTCCCAGCACCATCCGACAGCCATTGACATGAGCTGGTGCACATAAACCACTTCCCAACTTTGTTGCCAGCTGCATGTAACGCTCAGACAGCAGAGTTGACCCTACATGCTTCCATTTGTTTCAATAAGTGGCATTTTTCCCATGGATCCTTTTATTCTACATTTATCACCATCTTACTACGTCTTAGCCGTGGCATCAGTACCACATCCTTTTAACTGAGTTGTTTCCATGTAGAGGAAAAAATGACACATTTAGGGCCAAATTCAGCTCCCCAAATCAGCTCCCAGGGACAGCACAGCAAGTTGGCAGAGTCCACAGGAATGCCAAAACCCCAAAAATACTAAGGCACACATGAAAATCCAGTGCTCAGCTCCTGCCTAATGTGGGGGGGATTTAAAAGTCACCAGATTTTTGTTGCTTTGAACATCTTTCAGAAACATTTTATGGCTTAAGTTCAAGGGCTTAAAATTCCTCTCCATTTGCAATATTTATAAGGGTTTGCAAATAATGATTTTTAAAGCTATTATGAAAATATGAACTTTATCACATCAACAGTGATAGACCTTTGTTGGAGTTATAAGCTTAATTATAAGCCAAATGACCGCAACCTGTCTAAAGGAGAAGCACAGCCAATAGGAAAAGAGAAACAGCTTGTTTACACACAGGTAGATGAAACTATGATATATTATATCAGCTAAAAGCATGTATAAATTAACATTTTTACAGTTTCTGTTTAAAAAGGGGAATATCACATCAGAATTTAACACACTCAAAATATTCCAACATGCAGTCTCAACACAGTCAGGCCAGTATTAAAAATCTGGATTATTGTTTAATGCACTATAATCACACATTTGTTGCTGAACTGTTACTTAGGATCTCTTTTCAATCAGCAACAAATAGATAAGTATCTTTATGCATCTTCATTAAGGGCCTAGTGTGTAATGCTTATCAGTACATATATCAACACTGGAAGATTTAAAAGATTCAACAGATGGGCTGCAGCCACAACTACATTTTAGGTAAGTGATGCATTCTCATGACCTTGATGAAAGTGGAATTGCTTTGAATAAGCAGAAAAGAAAGCCTAATTTTAAACAAAAAAATTATTAAATTGAGTTTCGGATTCACATCATATATTAAACATCATCCTAAGGTCGCTCTCTTTTTAATACTAGCTACTGTTCTTAACCAGGTTACATCTATTACGATAATGCATGATCGGGAGTTAGTCACAGGAGACAGGTTCACTTTCTACATCATTTGGTCTCTGCTTCACTTATATTCTATATCACAGAAGGTCAGATACTGCTTGATATTCATACACCCTGCACAGCACAAGAAAAGTGCAAAGACCCCTCTTCCCTCACTAAACTCTGGCAACTTGCAGGCTAACTGCCTGTGGGTGAATTCGACACACATTAAGTCTTTTTACACCAGAACAAGCCCTCACTCCAACAAATATTAAGATTCTGAAAACACTCAGATAAAGACAAATATGTAAGAAAAAAATAGCCCCACATGCCATCAACTATGCCATCAATAATACAAAATATTTTACACCACTTGCACCTGAGTTGAAGAGTGGAAAAGAGAGGGAGACTCTGTCAGTGCAAGAGAATGATTCATGTGACCACTTTGTCTTAATTACTCAGAACAAGCAGTTTGTTGCTGTTTAGTGAAGAACAAAGATATCAGCGTCCCCTGACAGAAAAAAAAATAGCCATCATGGTGGTGAAGATGATGATGACTGCCAGAACAACGATCAAAATCCGGTTTTGGATGATCCTGGAAAAAAGCAGAAGAGACAAAAAAACCACAGTGAATAAAACAAAATAAATCAAAATAGCAGAATATATTAAAAAAATTATGAAATTAGGTGCACAAATAAATTGGAGAAAAGACATATGCCCATAAATTCAGTATTCCCTCGACCATTCTGTGTATCCTGATTATTTTTTACTTCTCCCAATTTCAAGTGCTTCCAATAATTTCTTTATGTAGAGATTAAATCAAACTTTTTTATTCAAGAAAGAAGTAGACTTTTCTGAATTATGCATACATTTATATACATAGTAGAATAAATTAAATAAATTATGTTCCAATTTATTAACCTTCTAAGAACAAATGAAAAAAAATAGTGTTCAGTCAATGCAATCCAAGCAGGGTGGTCCGTAATAGCAAATACTATTATATTTTTTAAAACCATTCTGAAATCTTCATGGTGTTTTTAAACTGAAAAGAAACAATTTATTAATTTTCAAGGGATTTTACTATTAAGGAACAAGATTTCAAGGAAACACATGTCAATGAGATACTCACTTGTACTAAAATACCAAGGGAAAAGTACAAAAGATAGTTTTGAAGAAAGGGATGATATAAAGAAGCAAGTGTCAAACTGTGAAGCTTATGTTGTAAAAGCATCTCCTGTCTCTGTAGCATACCTTTACTTATGGTAATAGGCAAATGTTACATTGCTATGTAGTATGAAAAAAATGGAGATTAGTGAAAATAAAAAGATGCCAGAAGTAGAAAGTCCTAATATTTTTCAATCATTTGCTGGGAGAAATTCCTGCTTCTAAAATCAGTCATCACATCACTTCAGATTTTTCCTAAAATTAATAGGTCAATTAAAATCACTAAATCAAGAAACAGTAGAATTTGAGGCATTTTACGTGAGGAGTTTGGATTGTAAGAATTCAGCATTTGTTATTCCATTCTCATAGAGAAAGTAGAATATTTTCACAGGCTCTTCACAAATAGGGACTTTTACAAAACATACTTGTATGAGAAGCTTATCATCAGAATTGGAGAGGTATAGCAAAAAAATCCCAACAACCAAATGCAACGAAAGCACCCCAAGTCACATTTTTTTTTCTCATGCTTTGGCAAAACAAAACAAAGTCTTCAAGAACCAAATAATGGTAAGAAGAGGTAAAACTGTGTTTTGTGAAACATCAAAACAAGTACAACTTGAAGACAGGGAGTGTAATGTGTTAAAATGAGCATATTTCACACAGTGAAAAAGAGAAGAAACTCCAGAGAGCAGAGAGGAGTTTTCCTTGGTAAATGTTTTTCATTTGCATGCGGGTGGATATACATATAAATTATATTGGAAAGTGCAAAGAAAAATGCAGTTTTAACCAACTCCAGCTCTCTCCTTGCTTACCCCCCACCTAAAGGAAAAGCAGTAAATGGATGGATGAAAACTGTCACATCAGACAGACACCCTCCCCTGTGACACTCTAAAAGGACTAGCTCTCTATCCTCCTGACAGGTTACAAAATGATCACATTTGCTGACACGTCTTCCGCAAAACTGCTTTAGTGTTTGTGTCCACTTTCCTAGCAGGAGATGAATGGGCTGCTTTGTCCTCATTTATCACTTAAAGCTGAACTAAGATCTGTCTCGTTTATTTTTCCCTTCCTCACTAGAAAGGCTCAACCACAGCATTAATTCTTTCGCGATGACAGCTAATTCAAACTTAACAGGCAATATTTACTCTGCCAAAAGGATGAGGAGAAGGGAGGGATGTTTCTCACTCTTTTTTTCCCCTAAAAAAAAAGTGTAGCAGGCTAACAAAATAAGGCTAATTAAGGGCTTTTGGTTCTTGTTGGTTTGCACTTCAATTTAACACCTGAACTTACAAGCTTCTCTTTTGTGGCGGGGTGTGACATTCTCTGCCAAACACCTGATAACAAACGATTTGCCCAGGCAAATGCATGAAAACCAGAATATATATTTACTCACTCGCCCTCATCGCTCCTGAAAAGACACTCAGCAAAATTGAAACTCAGCAGTGAAATAGATTAAAAGCATAAAAACTCTTAAAACATTCAGCCTTAAGTAATACACAGTGCAGCTGGCTTGACAACCATTTTATTTGTGGGATGTGGGCCCCAAGGCATCCATAATGCTAATTTACAAAGGATTAACTGTGAGTGAAACTCGCTTAATCTAACACATAGTTAGGCAAAGGCATACATAACATACCGAGTGTTTAAATCAACTCCTCCTATCTCTGGCCCACTGAAAAAATTATTGCATCATCTGAGACACAAAACTAAAGAAAAATAAAATAGAGGCATCAAATCCCCCAATGCTTTATTTTTAATACCCTGTCAGTACACACCTGATTGCAAGATTATTTAATCAGTGTCCATGTCTCTGAAATCCTTTTCAAGAAAACACTGAGTGAGGCATGCCACCACCTGTATCTACTAATTGAAGGTTCACTTACGGTGTGAATCTAGGAAATACATATCAAAGTTCAATTTCTAGGAATCTGAATTAGTCTGCACAGTGCAGCAAAAGAATATCATATTAAAAGGAACAAATTAATCATGAAATAGGATGGATGTTATCAACAGATTCCTACACTGAAGCATTATATACTTTTAATATTCAAGCCCACAGTTAAAGATTAATTTTATATCTTTAAAGAAAGAATAACATTGAGTTTTACTGTTTTCCTTTCAAGTGAGCAAGTAAAATTAAACTAACTGCATACTGCCCAAAGGATGGGGCTGGGAGGAGAATGACAGAGCTGTTTGGCAGCAGCAGGACAGTCCTGAGGAGGACTCAGTGGTGCCTGTTGAAATCTGAGTCTGGGAGCTGCTGCTAAGACAGAGAATACAAGTTCTGGGTGTCAGCACATTTCAGATCTCAAAGTCAACAGGCAAGGACGACCCTTCAGAGTAAAGAAAAAACGAAGAGGAAAGGGGGTTTTAAGTGATCCAAGACAGTCAAGCCAGCTCACAGTTGTAGAACAATGGTTGGCATTGGCAGGACCCATCTGTAGGGAAGCCTATAGTACTGTCACAGCCAGACACTGCCAGTGGGTATTGCTCTAGGCAAAGCATCAAGGAATTTAAGTGGGGGAGGGAGCGATAATACCAAAGGAGAAGAAAATGGGGCCTAACACTCGCTACAAAAAAATCCCAAAGGCTAACATGCTCACCAGAAGCAGATGATAGTCTTTTATCTCTATTACACCTTAAATTCAACAAAATCTGGTGAATGAGGAAGCCCAGATTTTTCTTTGAAAATGCAAAGCATGTTTACAGGGTAAATAATTTAGGAAAGAATATATACTTGAAAGAAGACACCCATTGAAACATCCATGGCTAAAATGCCTGAAGGCAAAAACTTGTGCATTTGCATGCTGCATTCTATTAAGTTAGCACACTGTAGCTTTAAAAGAATGCATGGCCAAATTAAGAGGAATGTGTGACTGAAACATCAAGGATTCCTCAAGTTTACATTATGAATCACAGTGCTGTTGATATGAGATGAATTAACCATTTAGTTGATGCAGCTTAGGCACTGAATTCGCACCAAGTTCTGCTGGAGCCCTGCGTGGGAGCTCGTTAACAGCCAATGTCTACTGTTCCTTTCACACTCGAGGCCCTAGGAGCACAAGGGCTCATTCTACTTTAAGTTTAGAAGAGACGAAAAATCTGTGCTTTTCCACCAAGCTCCATCTAGTTTATTATGGACAGCAGCCCAAAATATTTGGGTGCAAAACCACACGAAACCGTAACTAAGGCAGAAGCAAGGGTAATGTTAACGGACACACTGGAAGAGCACTCTGGTCTAATAACGCAGGAAGCACATCCCTCTCCTCTCGAGTTTCCTTCTGCTCCACCTTTCCAGATGCCTGACTCTTTATCCTGGCTGCTGGTCACAGTGCCTAATCTCTGACCATTGCTGTGCTGGAAGGTGCCTCCAGCCAGTGCCAAATTCATGACACTGTCCGCTTTTGAGGATCACCTCTTTGGTGCACAGGGCAACCACTGCTCTGCAGAACAGGTCCCACATCTGCTACTGAACACTGATGTTCATGGCAAATCTGTTCCACTCACTCCTGCCCTGGCAGAAATTGTGCTGCCTTTCCACATTTCAAACCCCCAAAGGATTCGCTCCTGTCCGTAGCTTCACACACACACACACACACAATGGGTCTAACTCTGTTTGTGCCGTGTTTAGATCTGCTCCGTATAAACACAAAGCAGTTCCCGAATAAGCTTTTGCAAACCTTACATTAAGGATGCCAACCGTGTTTAAACCTTTTTATAAAACTGCATTCATTAGCAGGGGAGTGCACGACATCTATATGGGTTCAGCCTGATGTCTTGCACATGTCTTAGTGCCTGATTGACCAGCATTGAATAATGATGCCTTGCCATTAAGCACTGATGGTACAATAACAATTGTCATGAAAATTAGCAATCACGGTAACATGTTAACAAAATGCAGGATATAAACGAACCAGTGCAGACTCTGGGTGCATAAAGAGTTTTGTGTCCTTAACTTGAAGACTACAAATAAAATACTGCGAAAAATTTCTTACAGAAGCTCAGCTCTGATACTGACACAAAAAACCCCCAAAAAAACAAACAAACCCAAACAAATGGCTTGGGGGATCAGTTAGCACACATTCATTACAACACAGGGCTTTATTCTTAAAGGAGGCATCTTGAAAAATAGTGTCCTCAAGAACACAGACTGATTGATGACAGAGCACTGTCCAACAGTGTTTCACTGTAATACGTATTTATGATTTTACTAGAAGGATTCCTATCAGTTCACTGGACAGAAAGGCTTGTTCTCTGTACACAAGATCACATTTTAAATGGCCACTTTGAATACTTGGCTATTGCACATTTTGTGCCCTTTTACTTCTGATTGGCAGTTTTTGCTAACATGAAAGAAAATAGGTGCATGGAAATCAGTGGCAAGTGATTTTTAAGTGTCCAATATTCATGTGCAAATCAGCAGATTCAAACAAACACAAAGTCTAGTCACATAGGCAAAACATACCAGACAAAGCTAAATGTGAATTTAAAGTAATATAGCTATACTCACATACCTTCTGCACAGACACAATTATTACTATACATAAGGACATCCTTGTTACAATGAGTTTTCAAATGGAAGCAGTAAACCCCACACAGAGGAATAAAATGTTATGATTGGTAAAGCAAAGCCTTAGATACATAATGATAAATCCCAAGTTCAGGATATCTGGGGACTGTTCAATCATTTCCATCTTCAGGTTTAAGAATGCTTTTCTTAAATAAAAGCAACTGAAAAGAATGAGACAAGCTGTGGCAAAAACATAAAGACATGGCAACCTACTGCAATAAAACAGTAAGAGAACCCTGCCTAGCAGAATTACAGCTGGCTGGAAGTATCTGACTCGAGATATTTTTCATCATTAATGACTGAAATTAGCAAACAGAAATACCAGTGAAAAAAATACCTGCACAACTTGCATGCGACTCCTTGGCCCTCTTCTAGCTGACCCTGGAAAAAGTGAGGAATTTGGAAAACACTCAAGTTTTTTTCCTCTTCCCAACCACAAACTCTGAAAATAAGTCCAAGCTTTTATGTTCTCAAGCCAGAAGACCTAATTACATTGTAATTGACGTTGTATATTTAGAGGTGAAAAGGCTTTGGGGGTGGTGCAGAGGGGATGGGACTCCCCATGGCTTACTGGGGACAAAACGGCCACACTTCCTGAGGTCCACCTCCAGTCTGCAGACTGTTCCCAGCAGAAGCCTCTTTGAATTCCTCTGAATTCCTTCCCAAAGGTGCCTCTTTGTAAGACCTTGGGAAAATCCGTTAAAAATTGCTGAAAACTGAGCAGATAATGAAATGAAACTCTCAAAAATGGAGGGCTGGAGAATAAGAAAGGATGGCCTTTTTCTAGCTGATTTTCTAGCAGGGTTTATTGAAACAGCCAGGCCATACAAGGCGCCTAAGATTTTGTTGGTAAGGCTGAGGAATTATGCAGGGCTGTGTCCTCTAGCTTTAAAGTTCATTCTTAAGGACTGGGGCTGTCTACTTGTAATAACATGGATACCAATCTCTAGTTATAATATTACACTCAAACCACATCAATGTGTTTCCACCTGGGCCCTGAATGAAAGAATGAGTCATGTAATAACAGGTGCAGGGAAGTAGTCACACTATCCCACTTTAAACATCTAAATTATATCTAGCTAATCTCCCTCAGCTCCCTGTACATATAAGCTCCAGTCCTGCTCTGAACTGCCCTCGCTTTCTCCTGGCCATATATGCACCCCAGGAGAACTGGTCAGCTAGGTTAGGTGCCTACAGCATAGGAATGAATACCCATAAAAGCTTGAACATGAGGTCCAAGCAAGAAAGCTTGCTAGCTCTGAAGGCAAAAATCATATAGAAAAACGTTAGCATATTGTAAAGTGTGTGTAATCTCCCATTAATCAGAAATATTACAGAGATGAAACTCACCAGTGAAGCAGAAGATGCTAATCAATAATTAGCCAGTAAAGACCTTGATCCATCATCTCCTTTTAATGGATCCTATATTTGCACATTCGTTTTTGACCAGAAGCAAACATACTTTTCCTTTGACAGTTTTTCTGGAGGAGTAAAAGATAGAAAAGATATCCCTCTCTCAGCTGAATGCTTTCTGAAACACATTGATCTTCCTTGACTCAAGTATGTTTTTACCTTGCTCTGTCATCTTCTGACAACTTTGCCATTAAGATTAAAACTTAGAATTATTTTCATTATATCTGATAGCTACAATACTTCTGGAGAGATTTAATTCATAAGAGAAATCTTGCAACACATTCCAAATGAACAGCATCGGAGTATAGTGTCATTTTGTAGCCATCAGGGTTATCATGGCTTGCATGAGCCTTCTCTCAAGGAGCTGGCAGTCTCAGGAAGTGAAAATTGCACCCAGGTGGTCAGTGGAGTGTGTGGGGAGTGAGAGGGCACTGACTGGCCTAGGAAGGAGAGAGATCTACAGGAACGATTGGAAATCAAACATGTGAGAACAGAGAAAGCCTGAACAAGGACCTCATGGATGTGGGGCTAAAGGTAAAAACACAAAACGGAAGGGTGCTGAAAATCTTGTACAAGCTAGATTTTATTCACTACTTATTTTTAAAACACATGGGAAGGTGTTTCTGAAGGATGAAAAGTATCCTGCTGCTGCTGAGAGACCCTGGCATAGCACTTTTCTCTAAATGGTTTTGATGCAACTTCAGCTTTCTCCCACCTCCATGTCCACTCTGTCCACAGAGGGAATCAATTAGGTTATGACCATCACTAGGAGGCACAGTGGGGCTTCTGGGGCCATGGAAACTCACCAATCAAAACAGGAGAGGGATTAACTCATTTCATGCAGAGCACAGACAACACTAGATCCCTTTGGCAAGTCTAAACGACAATCACATGCACAGTGGCAACTGCAAGTGGAAGGAGTCAAGGTTGTCTTAATCTCCAACCAGCCTTTCTCAGGGTACTGAAGTATCAAGAAGAACAAATCACACATTTAGTCACCTGAGCATGACTAAGAACCATAGGCCTTAGCAAACATTACGAGAGCTTTAGCAAGAGCTCTGAGGGAGGGTGGATAGCCCAGCTGTTGGTGCAGTGGCATTCTTCAGCATGTTGGGTACATGAAACCTGGTCTCCAAACAGTTAATAGGAAAAAAAACCCACCCCAACCCCCTCGTCAGCACTCAAAGCTAAAGCAATTATTTCTCCAGCAGAAGAAATGTATGCAAGCTATAAAATGACAAGAACGTACATGATCTCATATTGGCTTTTATGATAAATATAGTTAAATTTACATTCTGTGCAATTTAAAGAAAACAAAAATGTCAAAAGTCTGCATCTTATCAACTTCCATAATCATTAGAAACCACTAAGAGATATATCTTAAACAGATGAAAGGAAGTAACATCTTTCACCCTGCCTCAATTTAATTAATGACTAATCTACAGCTTTTAGGTGTGACAAAGCTGGAGACTGGACACACACACACTCTTCTTGCACTATTTTCTTCTTATTACACCATATTTGACTGGGCGTCTTTTTGTATGGCCAGTTTCCTACAATTGTCTTAACAATGTTGACCTCTTTTGTAAAAACCTGAAGGCATCTGCAGCAATTGTTCCTGAAGATGTGCTATCCAAAATGTTACCATTTCATGGCACTTCTTGAATGATAGAATAGAATTTTTTTTGGTATATATTCATTTTTTTCAAATGCTATAAAAGAAAGGAAAACAATCATGGCTAAGGCCATTTGTGAGATGGCATTAAAAGAGCCTACTCTGAGACAGATAAAAATAATGAGAATCTTTCTGTCAAGAAGGATTTAGAAAATATCACTAGCATTATTAAAATTTAATTTTTTACTGTGCTTTTTGGTTCCCCCTTTTCCAGTGATAATGAGCAGGACTGCACACCTCCACAATGCTAGTTCTTGTTTAGAGCAATAAATTCAGCCTTCCAGTCTGAAGACATTTCAGACAACAATTTTGACTGCTATAGGCTTATTTTTCAACCTTTTCTGTGCTTTGAGTCTTCCTATAAAAACCAGTTCATAAGCTAATTTTCCACAAGGCCAGTGGAACAAATAAAAATCAATTTTTGCCCAACCGGTTCAGAGAAAACCTGGGAACAGTGAAGACAGAACAGTGAAAAATAAAAAGAATCAATGTATTCACAAATGGTTTACCTGATGGAGAACTATCAAATTAGTTGTCAGGAGATACTTGCCACTATGAAAGTATTTTCTTTCCAGCATGTTACAGTATTTCTATTAGGGGAGCAGAGAAGCCTCTACTTTGTCATGACCTCAGACACCTCGGTTTAACAACCACGTCAAGCCTCCAAATATTCGGTACAACCACAGGGCACAAAGTCACAGTGCAAGAGCCCTTTCAAGTCTTGCAACCAGAGGGACCTGCGAGCCCAACTGGCTTAGGGTGGGCGTAAGTCTTCATGATCTCCTGGAAGGCGCAAAGATTCCCGTCTCAGTGAAGGCAGGGAGACATTCACGACCTCAGGCCAACCTTGTCAAGAGGAATTTGGTCCATCAAGAGAGAAAAAAAATCGTAAAAAACACCGCTCAGACTTCCCTCCTCTGTTAAAACCCCAAGTGTTCAGGAGCACACTGAAGACTAAGCAGTTTAATCTCTTGGACAGCAGAACACAAATTTCTCCAAAGATGGGAATCCCATTCGTAGACTTCAAAACTTTCAGAATCCCAAGGACAACTCAGGGCACAGGCTTTAATATCGTGGCCCAATCCACTTCATCATCTTCTCCACTAATTGGGCAAGTGCTCCCAAAACTGCCATACTGGGAAGGGATGGGATAGGTGCTCATGCCTGTCTGTCTGCAGCCAGAAAAATATGTCTGGAAAATTGATTGAAGAACAGAATCTGCTTTTTAATACAAATTAACCATCACTGCTGTGGAAATAAAACAAATTTATAATTTACAAGCTTAAATATTAAGGAAGCTATTTTTAAGTAGCTATAATCTTCACTCTGGTATGTAGCATTTTATACACTCCTTTATTTTTATGAGTTGGCATTAGAATGTGACTCATTTTAACACAAAAATAAAAGGACTAAGTACTTTACTCTGAAGTAAGGCTGCATATTACCTATTTAAAATACTGTAACACACCATGGAGACATCATTTCTAGGGCCAAACAAAACATTACTCAATGAAGAAATGGCATGAAATATAAAATATTCAGCAGAGGAAGGGTATTTGGAGCTAAGCAGTTTCATTGCCAATAAACAGCATCAAAATAAATAGTGAGCATGTAGGGAAAAAAAAGTATACCTGTTCTTCACTATTTGAGATATAACACCTTAGTGTGGGAAACTAATAAAAATACTACTCTTCCACTAAGCACATGTAGGGAAAAACTAAAGCCACCACACATTTTGATTCTGAATCTCTTACAACTGATGCTAATTTGCTTATGATATCTGCCTGATTTAGAGCTAATCTTCTGTAAATTAACTCCTAATGCTGTCTGAAATAATCCTCTTAATGCTGGTCTGTCTTGAGTACTTTATATCAAACACCGTGAAATACACAAGCACACACAAGGCCTACAGCATCTGTAGTGCTGTTGGCTGCTCAAGAGTATTTGCTGTGCCATGAAGGCACAAGCACGGTGCAGAGCTGTGGGGCCCTGGGGCAGCTTGGGGACAGCTCTGGTTGTCCCCTTGGAAGGGGGCAGCAAGCCAGGGCTGTGTCCCACCACCTCTTGGCCACCAGAGAGAAGAGGAGGCTCTTTGTCTCCTGACAAAATGGTGCAGGGAGGTACAGCTCCATGCTCCAGAGCTCCCACCTCCAGCAGCACACGACAACGAGAAAAAGTAAACTGCTCAGGCTCTGAGATTTCCGAGCAACGAGATCTGTGTTAAACAGCACTAATTATCAGCTGGAAGCCTAATCTGATAACGGGTTTGCAAAGACAGACCATTTTGTTTCTTCAGGGGAGGAAAATAATTTTAGGGGTGTTGCTTCAGCATCAGCCAGCTTAATTATTATTGTCGGTGTGCTAACTCCGTATTCAAAAATATATTTTTTCTGCTTAATCTGCTGGAACAATTTTCTCCCCCAACATTAATTTAATGATAGAGCCAAAAACCTAATTGATATTGGTGAGCAATGCAATACCAATACATTATTTTTGTGGGTTTTGAAACATAAATGGTGGACACAACTTTGACTGAATGGACTTCTTTATGTTTTAACAGACGGTTTATTGGCCCAGACTCCTACATATAACAAACATAGTTGCAAAAGCAATACATTTTTAACTGAAAAATTAATGTATTTTTACTATGAAAGTGACTCAAATAACAAGTAACTTTGTCAGGTAAAGAGCTTTTAAAATAATTTTAATATATAGAATGTTGTTTAGAAATTATATTCTCCTACAGCAAGTACTTATAGGAGGCTATTAAAAGAAAAAAATATCTATTGTATAAATCATACTTTATTGGAACTTGTTTTTTTAATATATTAAAGAACAGATAAAGCACAGTGATCAGTGAGCCGTATGTGTCCAACAGCCCTTCAAGAGACTTGTGGAAATGTATAAAACAAGCAGTGATACAATTCTTTGCCAAACACTGTCATAAATTTTTTATTTGGCAGCTAACATTCTCACTAGCTTTCTTGGCAGCAATTGGGACCTTTAGCAAGAAAGGTGCAGGAGAAAAATACCTTGTTTAGAGATGTTTTCAACACTTTCTGGGATTTTTCAGAACTTCTGCCTGCAGCATATTTTACAACCACGGTCTCCAGTCACCTGATGAGTGGGTGGTGGTTTTAAACTTTTTTTTTAATATAGACAGCCTACTACTTCCCTCTGGCCTTCAGCCTAGGATGTGAGTGTGTGGAGTGGGGCTGTATGTTCCACAGAGATACAAGTGGTTGCTCCTCTCTGTCTAGACAAAAAAACTTGAAAATAATATCAGAATGTACCTTTCATTGCTCCTGATACTATCTGTATCTTATTCCCGGGTGACAGAGATAAATGAAAGTCTAACATATGCTGATTACTTTTGTATTTTTCTCGGGAGATCTCTGCAGAAGAGCTGGTCACAGGTGCAGCTGCTGTGGCCAGCCAGTGGGTTGCTGAGAAATGGAATTGGGAAATAGATTTCTGTGTCCAGGTCCAGAGGTTTTTTGTTTGTTTGTTTGTTTTCCTGTAATATACTGAACTTAACATCTGATGCGCTACCATCCTCCATGAGCCCAGATGTGCTGATGTAGGTGGCTTACCAACTCACTTATGGAAAAGATATTCTATATTTTGGTATTTCATAATTTCAGAATAAAAATATGATGAACCTATTTTACATCTCAGAAACTTCCTCCAAAACTTTCTCAACAGTAAGATACATTTCAGTTCTTCACATGAACAGAGAGGAAACAGTTTATCTTCAACAGTTTTTCTTCAACCAGGAAAAATACTTTTTCCTTATCTGCCTCAAATGAAAAAGGCTGGAATTTAGTTTTAGACAGCATAAATTACTTTAAACACAGACCTAACTAAAGTAATGCTGTTACAATGACAAACACAAACTAAAAGGCTTCCCCACAGCCTGTGCTCCAGTTTTGCCTGTCATGTTTACCAGGGGCATCACCCCCTCGAGAACGTTTCAGAGCCCACACAGACATCTAGTGGCAGGTGAAAACACTGCAAGGTGGCACCGTCACCTGGCACAGCTCCACGGGGACCTGAAGCCATGCCAGAGGTGAGGTGAGCTAACTTTGCTACCACTATGGATGGGCAATCAAACAGGGAAAGATTTGCTCCCTCTGTGCCGTCCCAGTAATCAGGGTGAGACAGCTGCTCTCGTGGCAACACTGGCTTCCCAAATTTACATTATTATTGATTCTCTTCAATTAAATCAGAGCTCTTTTTGTCTTTCTGAGTACCTTTAAATGCTTCTCTCCTTGCTACTATTTTATTTAACTTAGAAACTGCAGAGGTGAATTATGTAACATCATTTGAAAGGTTCTCTGAGCGTGGCTACGCGCAATGCAGCTGACTGGAACACACCAGGGCAATGCGATTTTACAGACAGCAAAACACACACGATGAGAAAGTGCAGTCAATAATAAATTCTAAATGGTTGCAGGAGGAATGTGACTTGCTCCACAGTCTGCATCAATCAATGGAAAGATGCCTAAAACTTCAGTGGGGTTTGAGTCCCACATCTGCAAAGGAGATCAAGTGCCACAGCTCTGCACAGAGTTGCAAGAGCTCAGTGCCCTGATTCTGCTCTGTTACACCATTTTAAATCAAGCAGTACTCAGTGGTGTCATAACCCTGTACATCTGTGTCAGACTCTGTGTTGCAAGGACAGACTTGATGCCAAGAATGCAAAACAGATGTTGCTTTCCTAATGTTTTCTTGTTGTCCTTTAAGTTGTTTTCATGGGGTTCTGTTTTCATTTTGGGGAGCGAAATAGGTCGACAGGACTTTTCAGAGGGCAGACTGGAGGAAT
The DNA here is from genome assembly GCA_013397815.1 of Aleadryas rufinucha. Taxonomy (NCBI): domain Eukaryota; kingdom Metazoa; phylum Chordata; class Aves; order Passeriformes; genus Aleadryas; species Aleadryas rufinucha. The sequence continues at coordinate 77,758 of VZTH01000054.1, forward strand.
GCTGCATCTTCCTTTTTATTTTGTGTGCATGTGTGAATATGCAGAGGCTTTGAGTTACAGCCGGGAAAAATCTCCTTTTTTTTTTTTTTTTTTTAAGCTTCATTTGAGCTATGCTCAGTTCCCTTGGGGCAAAGTGAAAGGTAGCTATTTGTAGATGGGAAAAAGGGCTTTTGTGAACAGCAAAACTGCATCACCAACAGCTTAGGAAAAAAGATTTTTTGAAGTTATTTTTTACTACTACTTTAAGAGGAAACAGGGATAAATATATCTTTTTTGCATGTTGACTCATTAACAAATTTAGCAATAAACACCTTGCAATTAAGTCCACTAGTTTACTGCTGTCCAGAAGTTTCTCAATACTCTTTGCACAGAAGGTTTTGGAAAACACAGAACTAAGAAATGGTGAAGGCAAATCCCAACAGCTTGCTCAAGCAAATCTAGCCAAGGCTTAAACTCACTTCTGAACACTGAAATTTGAGATGCTGTATCAAATAAGCAGCTCTTTTTCCCTGAAGAGAAGAAACTGGGTGTAGCTAACCTAGTGCATAATAGGTTTATTCTCATTCACAAAACAGGAATTACTTTATGGCCCCAAAGTAAAACTAGCAGAGAAATATACTGGCAGATTTGCTGCAGATGTGTGTTGTGACACGTATGCAGGGAATCTGCTATTAATCACACGCTAAGATTTTAATATTATGTAGGGTAATGGAGGCAATCATTATGGTGGAGGTTCTGGATGCATAACAGCCTAACCCACAAATGGGACTTTTAAATTTAACTCATTTGAGCTCACCCTCGTGCTGCACCAGTTGAATTCCCTGGTTCATCCCCCCACTCCCCATTACATACATTTATTTCAATATCCATTGTGACTTTCTTTTTGTGCTTGTGCTCCGCTTCTTTTCTTGTGACACATGACAGTTGTTGGGGAAAGTGCAGCTTTTCAATTCTCCCGTTTGCCGGACTATGACAGGAATGTTCTTGTTAGAGGGGCTGTTTGCGAGACCCCTGGACGCATACCCAGCACAGGAAACAGCCTGGCTCAAATGCTGGAAAAGCCATTCTTCACCTGAATCCTTCAAAATTTGTGTCTGAACATAACTAGAACCTATGTATCCATACCCGGGTTAAGATTACTATGGACAATTATACCGTGGAAATGCATTATTCTGACAAAGCAATCAATCACGTTATTTCTCACAATTTCAGCTCACCCCTAAAATTTTCCTTACCTCCAAAGCCAGCTGGATATTATATTACTGAAGCTGTTGAAAGGGTGTAACACTAACCATGAAGCCAAAGGCCACTAAAACTATGCAATGCATAAATTTTTATTGTTTGCTCAGCATTGAAATCTCATTAGGGCTCATAACTCATCGGTGCACTGCAAACATTTGCATCTGCTGATCATGAGAACTTGGATGGAATGTACACCTTTGGCTAATTTACTTGTTATGTTTTTAGATGAGACTGTGTTGCTTTTTATTTTCTTTTTAAAAAGTCCTTATGCAGTTGTGAGTCAAATGTCCACTTTTTAAACTGAATAAATGAAAACTTTCATTTGCAGTTTCTCAAGGTTGTTCTGTTGCTGGCAATGTTCATGATCATCATTTTACAAAAGCTTCATCTGACTTAGTATTCAGGGTAGTCATTGTTTGAAAACTGTGCCCCATAGAGCATTTCACTTCATTCATCCTTTCTGTTTTATGCAGCCACATTTTAATTAGATTAAAATTTGTCCTCCAATTAGCTTTCATTAAAGTTTCTAGATTACAGGAAAAATCTCCACTGAGTTGTGCTTCAAAACTATGCCTAAAGTTTAAAATGAAATAACTGTGCAAATGAAGCGATTATGAAGATTATTACTATGCAAAAAAACATCAGTCGCTTCTTGGTTTACTTATACATTTAACTCTGTAATTCATTTTGCCAACTTCAATACCTCTGTGTTCTCCAGAGTAGTCATCATAATAATACCTTACAGTTACAGGATACCTTTCATTACCAAGGATCCTTAGGGGCCTGATTCTGCATACCAGTATTCCTGCTGAAGTCCCTGAAACTATTTGAGCAAATGCTCCTTGCTGCATGTGAACCAGAACCCAAGTACAGGTCAAATCCTGCTTTCAGATACCCACGTAGCGTTACTGCTGATCTGCGCAGCTCGGAATGCAAACCAGATATGAACATTATGTAAAAAGTCCTTCTGGGTGAGATGTGGCAGCTGTTTAATGGTGCATGGTTACAGGACTCACCTCTGTAAATGAGGGTGTGAGGACAGATACTTCCCCCCCCAGTTAAAATTGCAGAGAAAGCTGAGAATGTAATTATCCAAAGAGGAAGCGACTCAGTAGGACACTGGGGCTGGGGCTGCATCTCTGCTGTCACTCACGTCTTCAGATGCGACATTGCCAAGTATCGGATGCCCAGTCACTAATACCCCCTGCACATGCAAATCTACTACGTGCTGAAGGCAATATAAAGTTTACAGTTCACCAGGCTTATCCTACAACCAGAGCAGACATCTATTCTGGAGCAACCTCTTGGTGGAACACAAGAGACTGACTCCATGTCGGAGCAGGGCGCCACAGAAATGGATCTGTTTGCAGGAAATTCTCTCCCAATTGCAAGAGCTATAAATATATACATATAATTAAAAAAAAAAAAAGAGAGATGCAGCCAACATCTTAAAACTAAAAATAGAAGCACTTGGGGTTACAAAAACATGGACCTGTCTTTGCTCTAGCAACATATTTCTGATACCAGGAACACAGCTGAAAACAACTACTTTACTACAAATGAAATGTAGTTCACTAGCATGGGAGAATTATTTCAGCAAAATGAAGGAGTGTAAAAAGGAGTTTTCCCTATTTTTCATGTGCTAATTGGTTGAACAACTACTAGTAAATCTTCACATCCCTGAGGTAACTAGTGTTACTCCCACTTAGCAGATGGCAGAAGTAAAGTTTAAGGGTGTCAAAGGCTAGAGGGGAATTTATAGTTTAAATGTTCTGACTCAAGCCAAGACCATGTTTCCAAGGTGCAAAGCAAACAGCAGCAATACTAATTTTAGGAGTCACACTCAAGTCTGTCCCTTCCTCCACCCGTACTCCTCCTCTTGGCGTTCACTCCTGCCATCTCGTTACAGTGTGCCAACCTCAGTTGTGCTGACTCAACAGCTTGTGGGTCCATGTGATGAATCAGATCAAGTAATTGATCCAGGATAAAAAAAGAAAGAGAAAAATGAGAAGGGTGGAGAGATGAGGAGAGATATTTTGCACTGAATCAATTCAATCTGAAGACATCATTGACTGGAAAACAGAAGTGCTCATGTAAACAAGAAAGCAGATGAAAGTAGCATAGGGGCAGGAGTGGGTATTTTTGTGGGCAGGAGACCCTGTTGTTGATGTCGATGGTTTTGCACCACAGAACTGAGGTTCAAACCATTCTGAAATCATTCAATTTTTGTGTTTTAACTTTTTTATAACTCTCCTTCTGTTTACCTCTCTTTGCCTCTTTGCTCTGAGGAAGAGCACAGTTACTCCACACTACCTTTGCACAACAAATTTGCACAAGGAAATTCAGAAACTCCAAGTATTTGACTTTCCACAATTAAGACCTGGAACACCAAGTTTGCTTTCTCAGTTACACTGACTATATTTCAGAAATACTGCTCCATTTCCTCAGTAGAATTGCCATGTTTCATAAAATACAGACAAACTAGTCATGCTTTATGTCAAGGGTGCATTTACAAATAGTTTATAAAGGATTTAGATGATTAACCATATATTAAGACAGTTAATCAAATTTAAGAGGCTATTTTAGAATTCTACAGATCAAGCAGTTATTTATAATCCTTGTTATTGCTTTCTGCCTTACATCCAACCCTAATGCACACCATTAGAATATTCTGCTAACGCTTTATCAATTATTTGTGTTAGCAGGAAAAATCCAAACAAAAAACCCCCCCAAATCCTATCACAAGGAATAGGTTAGATAATTAGGACATTGAGACTCCTAGACTAAATGAATCAGACCCAAGAATCAAATCTTTGGAGGTAATTAGCCTCTGCCATGATTTAGATACTTCAAGGTCCTTAAAAATCTCAGCCCTCATCACTGTGCACATGGGATTTAGGCAATTTTAAAAAGCTGGCGAAGTGTCATCTGAAAAGACACAAATGTTGCAGTAACTGCAACAGCTGAGGAACACATATTTTCTTCAACAAGCCATCAGCATCATGACAGGATGCTTAAAGCTTCAGTGCTTCATGCTGGTTGGGAAAAAAACCCCAGACAATGGAAAACCTGAGGAATGTTAAATTTAACTGTTATCCTTACAAAATACAGTCTGCTCATTTAGAACAGAATGAAAAGTTATTTCTTGTCATTTTATTCAGTCATTTGAAGCAGTGTCTTCTCTTTTTCATAGTTTTCACTTGGTACTGGGCATATAGAATGTTTTTAATGAAGAAATAACTACAGATTACTTTTTATTGTGGTACGATTTATATAGTTTAAAAAAAAAAATCTATTCTGGAAGTATAGTGTATTTGGTGCTATTTTTGCCTAGGAATGGAAACTCGAACTGAAAATAGAGTCATTCATTCACACTTACAGGATGACATCCCGTTGACAGGCATGCAAACTTGGAAAGGTGCTACGCAGCCACTCTTAAAATACTACACTATATTTTTTTCCTTCTAAGCTTCAATTAAGAAAATGTTATAGAGGCATCAGTATTTTGCGAAGGCTAAGAGTTCATCATTTGCAAGACATCCTCTTTCAGAAGTACAAAGACAGAAAAGTCAAGGCACTAACTACTAAATAAACTGTTTTCACAACAGAGCTGGCACCTTCAAGCCCCTCTGCAGTGAGGTGCTGTGCTGTCAGGAGTTCTGCTCGTTCACACTGTGATCTCAAAGAGCAATCCCCAGTCCCATCAGAAAGGTCATCAATCCTTCCTGCCAGGTAGCCGTTTATTTGCCTTGGTTGGGTTTTTTTTTTTTTAATTTGAGGAGAATGAAAATCATAAAAGGTGCGAAAATACGGTTGAAGTAGATAAACTTAGAGATTCTAATGGAGCTGGAATGCTGTTGGTGCTAATAAGCCCTGAGCAAGTGATCCGTGTCTGGCATGCTCTGCCAAACAAACTGCAATTACAGAAGAACCAAAAATAAATCAAGCAACTGTAAACCTTCTGAACGTGTGAGCCTGGGCCTAAGAATCATATTTGCACTTGCTCCCACAGGCTTGCTTCCAAAAGGCACACAAAACTGGAGGGACCTTTCTAATGGGAAGGAAGGAAGGAAAGTTTCCACTTGAGAGCTGGCATTTTGGAACGGCAGAAAGAGCAGCTGACCCCGGAGGCTCTTGCCCCTCAGTGTCAAATTCCTACAAGAGCAGCTCGTGAGACTTCGGCTCTGTCATACCTGAATCAAAACGTCAGGGCTCGAATCCACACCACAAGTCATGCTCTCTGAAATTGAGGTACATAATCCTCTTGGCTTTGCTTTCTGTTGGGCTTTTCCACCCTTTTGCATGCCTCTGCAGTGCCAATCGAGATGTGCTTCCCCTTTCTGTCTTACAGAGAAAACCTCAGCTAGGCCCAAATTTTAATGATTTCAAACGATGCGCTCTGTAACTTCCTTTGCACCAGCTTCCTTGTTTTCTGCTGGTTCTAAAAAACCCCTTTGACCCGCTCATAAGAACACCATTTCTGTTTCTGTCATTCCAAATTAACAAATGAATGAGGAGAGGGGAAACTCCCCTGTCACTCCAAACCTTCACCCTTCAAGTCCCCCTGCCTCACTGCAGCCCTGGTGCTCTTAAATAAAGGGAGCATTAATGGGCTGAAGTTTCAATGGGTCATCAGCACTCACTTAAATGATATTCCGAACCTTTGGCTAACTGGCGGTGGGCAAGGGCAGGTATTTACTTCGTGCAGTCTCTTAGGATACAATGGATTTATGGCCGTCAATTCTGAACAACACCGCTATTGTCTCTTCACATTCTATCTGCCTCCATTATTCATTTGTGTTGATTTTGATTGATGAAGACACTTTAAAAAAGGAGGGGAGGAAGGAGGAGGGGGAGAGGAATACTTCAACTGTTCGGTTTCTAATTCCTGTAAATCTACAGTTCATACTGCAAGAGTACTACTCAAAAGAAATGTCAATCCTCACATTTTGGGAAGGGGTTTTACCTTTTACCAGTCTCTTTTCTTTCTGAAAGAAGTGGGGTGCAAACAGTGCTTCCATGACATACCTAATCGCCATAGGGGTGGCACATCACACTTCAGCCAATAAATCAATGTTGGGATTTTTTTAATGAAAAAGTGTTAAGACTTCCTCAAAACCTCTTTTGCATATTTACTTCCTATGCCACAGCTAATTATGTTTTAGGGCTGGTTTGATATGTCAAAAATTGCTTGGATCGCAGAGTTGAACCCAAGAAGAGTAGATAAAACTTCTTCATTCAAAGTGAAAGCATCTGCTAGAAATCTGACTGTGTGGAAGTCATAAAGAAAAGGCCCAGCTTTGGCTTTTTTGCTTCCAAATATATGGTATTTACTGACCTCTCATTAAAACATCCTGGCAGAAAACAGATTATGAACCATTCGATACATTTCTTTCCATAGGAGGCAGCGTCTAAGGCCTGGGGGTAAAGAGATTCCTGAGAGTCGTTTAAATTCAGTTCACTGCTCTCAAAGTTTTAAATGAGCTTCTGAGCAAGCACTACAAACTTGCCAAGCTCTCTGCTTACTTATGGAAAAGCGAAAAAAGAGAGAAAGAAAGAAAGAAAGAAAAGAAAGAAAGAAAGAAAGACAGACACATTCACCACGTTTGCATCTCTCCTGCTCAGTGATGTGCCCCAGCACATGCTGACTGCAACATTCAATGGACTGCCTGTAGCCAAGGGAAGCCCAGTACCCTCCTGAATATTTGGCCACAGGATTTCCTTACTAGTTCCACCCCTTTTTGTGCTTTAAATAGTATGAGCTATAACGAAACAAGAGAAGCAGTGAAAAAAAAGGACAGATAAATTTTTAATAAACTGGCGTCAGATGTCATAGTCACCACCACATTCAAAAATCAACCCCTCTATTGAAATTTTGGTGTCTAAAATGTTGGTGTTTTAAAATAACTGCAGACTCAGGAAGAAAGCTTTGCTGTTTCCTATTATCTCTGAAAATGTGGGCTTACAAACATTACTTACAAAAAGGAAAACCTGACTTCCAAGAAGAAATAGGTGAAGGGAGGAAGAGTCTGTGGAGCTGCTGAATACACAAAAGCTTGCTGCTTGACCACTTGGTTCGTTTTACAAAGCATAATTACATCTGCCTTTTTTTAATATAATGTGGTTCATATTATTACTTTCTGTACCATCTTTCATGTTTCAAGGGAGTAGGCTGTTACTAACTGGTGTTAGGAAGAAGCTAATTCTAATTACTCAGTATTTCTGCAGCTCCCTGAGATGGATACAAGATGTGTGCAAAATCATCCAGTTCTGTTTTTGAAACTCCCGTCTTCACAATTTTGACTTTTCAAAATGATCTGCTCTTAATATAACATGAGTTGTCAAAGGCTGTCAAATAAACGATAAAACTCTCAGGAAATAAACATCTCTCCCCTAGTAGGTTTGTATATATTTCCGCAAAAGTAAAGAATTCTAAAAGTAAATAAACACATGGGAGGATTAGAGAAGCAATAAACAAAAGCATTTCCTCATTTTGAATTTAAGAAAATAGCAGCCTTTTTCCAGGCATTGCCAGGAAATACTAGTGCACAGAGGTGAAGTTTGTACTAGCTAAAATACTATTTCATGCTAGGGCATATGGACATGCATTCACGCATACAGGCACACACTGCACATATATCCTCACCCAAAATTTAAATCAGGTTTATACTGTGCCATGATGGATTGATGGACAGAGGATTTTAACACCCGTTTGGACCAACACAGGCATGGGGACTCCTTGCTGCAAGATGATAAAAACGAAACCTTTTTGTCCTAAAGAAGGAGTTTACAGGATTCCTAATCCCTGCACCCCACCTCACTTCTCCCGCAGTCCTGCTGAAAGCTTTAAAACAGTCCCCAGCACTAACATGGTACAGAGCCTGTTGAACATGCTGATCTGCTCATGATTACTCTTTGCCACTGTAAAACAATCTAACTCCTCAAGTGAATGGAGTCTGTAGCAACAATGGTGTTATTGACTTGTTGCTCCAGCTCTATTTAGTTATTACCCTCGAGGCCACAATCAATAGACTTTGCACCAAGTCAGCCTAATAAATCCCAGGCTTTCACTGGAGCTTTGCCAGGAACTGCTAGAAAATCTATGGCAGTCAAACACTTAGAGTATGAATAACATAGAAAGCTGTACTGACAGCTGTATAAATTAATTAACAAGGAATGTTCTTACTCTTTTAAGAAGATCATAATGCACGTTTACCATGATTTAAGGAGTCACAGGTAGAGCAACAGAAAAATTACCTTTGTGCCTTCATTTAAAATAAAAATCAAATATGATTAAAACAAAACAGCTTCAGACTACTTTTTCCTCCCTTTGATTACTGGATGTGCAAAAATCTGCATTTGCATTATTGCTGTGGCCATTTAATTACTCCAAGTTTGATTTAAAAAGGAACTGAGCCCAGCAACCACTGACCACTCAGTGCAAACGGTGCTGGCATTTTAACCGGATGAATGTTGACTGTTGTGTGCTGGTATCTGCAAGGGGGACTTAAATCGCGTTTGTAATGCAGTGATTAAAACAGAAATAAAAGGAAGGGGGGGAACAGTTGTTCAAGAAGTAAGAGTTTAGTCACTAGTGAATTCCAGGTTCTTTCAGTTCCTCCTGTAATAAGCAAATATTCTGCAGACTCAGCTGCGAGGCGCCTGATCGCAGTGTCCGGAGACGCGCTGAACCCACTGTGGCAAGAGCTTGGTGCCAGCCCCGAAACAAAAGAACCTCCTTTTTGCACGTTGAAAACGAATGTAACAGATCAATAGGCTCTTAAAACTGATTAGCTGCCCCAGTGGTACTTCCTGGGAGCATTCAGCTTTCCTAACGAGGGTCACTGCATTGCTGGGAAGCGAGGAGGAGCTTGGGCACCTGCCAGGCTGGCACTCGATGTTCCCCACCAGTGGAAGTGGGCACAACCTGGGGCAGAGACCAATGCCTGAGGCCAAGTTGTGGCAGCCTTTGACTTTTAGGGAAGGGAAGGAAGGCTTGGGCAACAAGGCAGAACTAAACCATGCTGTTAGCATGGGAAAGATGAACAAAACCTGTCCTGGGCCTAGGCAGAAATGATCTCATGAGTGAAGTGAGTGAGGTCAGAACAAACTGTCCCATCTGAGGAAGGGGTAGCAAGAAGATAGAGGAGGGCACAGATACTTTTGAGTGGAAAAGAAGGTGTGACCATGGTCTAAGGTGTCTTTTCCACAACCAGGAACGGGCTTCAAGAAGCAACCCTGAGAAGTGAACAGAAAGCCCACTGGCTTTCAATAATGGATGCTCATTTCGCTCCTTATGGGCTTTAGGAGCTCTTAAGAAACTCACTGGAAGCAAGGGGAATCTTTTTTTTTTTTCCGTTTGGATGAGCAGATTCTTGCGAATCAACAAGGGAAAACCTACTAAGCATTAGCTCATCCTGGGATACTCGGCTTATCCATCATTTCTAATAGAAGGAAAATCCTGGTTATTCAACTTGTTAAGGAAAGGGGTCATGTTTGGATCCCAACCCATAGGAAAGGGCATGTGAGTGCTGGAATGGATATATTCTGAACATAGTCTCACCCTGAAGATGGACAACCTCACCCTGAATGGTTGGTCATCATAGCTTTTTCAAAAAAATTAGATTTTTAATGGTCATTTTGATACTGCTTGTTATCAGCAGAGAGGAAGGGATGAAGTTCATTTCACAGCTCTCAGTCCCTCTCCTCTATGGACAAATGCATTAAGTCTCAACTTTAAAATTCAAAAGTAGAGCTTTCAGGAACTTCAGTGTTTCTAAGGATTGAGGAAGCAATTTCTATTGAAGTTTCTAAATTCTGTTTAAGTCCTCCTGCCCCAAAAGGACTCATGAGCTTTTTGGGAAAAAAAGTTATACTTTTCATTTAAAACATGACCTCAAATTTGAGGTTATTTGATTGCTTCTGACTCTCCCCTTCTCCCTTCCATTCCTTTTCCTTTTTAAATATGCCAAATTACTTTGTTTTAAAATACCCCTTTCTACAGAGTCATATGTAAAGTATATATGCATCAAATAAAAGAGTGGCTTGGGAATTAGGACATATTTTCAAGAATAGTAAGTGAGGTGGAGAGCCAGAGTTTCTGAGGACTCAATCCTGTAAAAAAGGCTTAATTTTCATTATCAGATGAATATCTGTCCTTTTAAAATATAACTTTTCTTTAATAGGGTCAATTTCAGTACCCAAAATTGTGTCATCAAAAGCACTATTCGTATCTGAAACTTTAGGATTCAGAATTCACTGAAAGTAATTTGAACCCACCAGGGATGCACCTGGAGCCTTACAGCTCCTGTGGCAATGCACCATCAGAGGTGACCATATGCCATTGTCTGGCACCTTGATAGCAAAATAGAGTTACTCTGTGTTTGAGTAAAAAAACCTGCACAGTTTCTGGGTCTGGGTCATCCTTGAGGTTTCTTGTGCCACGTGACTCTTTTTATTCACCAGCTTTCTGAAGACTCAGTCAATCACTGTGACACGTTGATGCAGTTTTTGTAACGAGCAGAGGCAATAACATACCTGTATTTTACAAGCAGCTATTTCAAATATGGTATCTAAACTCCTTCACCTTCGTTTTGTATGTGCAAACATGACAGTGGAGTACAAACCTTGGCATGCATGCCAGCTCCTGACCTGGCAGTAGGATTCAGGCTGGGTGGCAGCACACAACACACAGAGCAACGCAATGCTGGAAGCTCCAAGCGTGGAAGGCAGAGACTGAACATCCAGGACCTGCCAAAAGCAACAGTGTTGGATCTAGTGCTGGCATCCTTTTTCTTTCTGAGCCAGTTTTGCAGCAAGCTCCACGATGCTGTCAGGAAGCACTCTGCTGCTGGAAGCTGCTCTGCTTTGCTGATGAGATTTAAAACTAAGCTCCTGGTCTTTTGGGAGTCGTTAAAGATCCTGAGATAAAAGTGAATCTCATTAGCCAATCTTAAGAAACTCATACGAAGAGGGACTGTAGAAGGAGAAATAGCTGTTTATGAGCACAGCAATGCAGAATTTCATTAAGTTCTTGCCCATATTCTGCATCTGACCAATACAGAAGAAGACAACTACAGAGACACCAAAGGATTCCCAACCTCTCATTTCCTAACATCTTCAGAAATATTAATTATCAGCTTCACAGCATTATCCAGCCTACTTGCTTTTTTCTTCACTGCTCAGCTTCTTGATTGAGGCCCCCCTGGCCTCACTGCAGCCAGCTCTGCACACAGCTGGCACAGCTCAGTCATGCCTGTCCTCGGCCCTCTTATTCAAGCCACAGTGTCTCCCTGGCTGCCTGTCCACCAGGAACTTTCTAGAGTGACACCCACAGAGCATGAAACAGCTTCCCAATTTGGGTCTACTGTGCAATTATACCACCTATTTAAAATTTTTAAACCTTTAGCAATCACAGGAAAAAAAATTACAATTATTTTGAACAGACACCAATCAAGTGTAGGCTAAAAATGTGACTTTTTTTTTAACTTGTCTGTTCTTTCCCTGTTCAGTCCACTGCATGGAAATCCCTCTCCCCTCTTCACAAACGAATTTGATGGTCTTATTTTTAAGCATAGTAACAATTGCCCATATTAGTAACCAAATAACAGCATTTTTCTCTAAGTACCTAGGTTTCTTCATTTGTACATGAATAAGTACAGTAATTCCCAGGCATATGGCCACAGCAAGGCAGAACTTCCAAAAAATTGCATCACTCTTCACAGCAGTGCCTGCTACACTACTCTGCAATTCCTTCTGCTCCTTGAAATAATCCCCTCTGAAATGGAGTTCTGGATTTTGGCGGGTGATAATCCCAAGGGGTACCACAGTGATAGCCAACTATCCGTAACCAATAAACATAAGCTTGCCAAAGCATCCTCTTCCTCTTTTTAGTTCTCTGATTTCCATATTCTTGAGAGCTGGCCCAAGATTCCTGGCCAACAGTAGACAGCCATATCATGGCACAGATTTAGAGGATGAAGAGTATAAATGGAAATGCAGAGCAGTTGAAAAATTACATTTTAATTCAATTTTCTGAAAAAACAGTCCCACACTTAAATGCACTTTGGATGAAGCCCATAAAAGTTGTACAGCTTCTCTGGCTGCTTTTCTAAACTCAAATGTATGCTATCTCACTTTAATCTTAACTGCTTCTTAAGGTGATAACACCGAACAATGTTGCTCTAGAATATATAGGCCAAACAAGAAGCAGGAAACATTTTTCTTTCCAGCAGGTCTGTGGAAGTGTAACAAAAAGAAACACTCTTGAGCACTAGACTAGCACTGAACATAAATGATAACATTGTACAGGGCTGAGTTTTCAGTGATTTGTTCCTTTCTACCAAATGTTCTGCAGCTAATTGGCTCTGGAAAAGAATCCGTGCAAAGCTGGTATGGCCCAGTCTGCTTTAATTGGGGTGGTGCCCACCAACAGCTCCTCAGGATCAGGGCAAAGGCATCTTCCTGCCAAGCGAGACTCTTATTTACTCGCGTCGCTTCAAAATCTCTCTGTCATGATAGACTGGATCAACCCAATCTAAATGTTTTGATCTGTTACACATGTGGAAAATGAGATACTGGCACACACACATAAAGCAGCTGTTTTCTAAGTGCAGTCCTTTAATGGCCTCAACACAGAGCACAGGGCAAGTGAATTAGTCCTCTGCCAGTGGAGACTGCGTTACCTTCCCGTGTCTGTGTAACACAGGAAAGGAAATTCAATGCCTGCTTTACATGACAGAATTAAGCTAGATGTAACTTGCAAATTGATTAATTTTCTCAGCGGACTGAGATTGATCTGAATTTTCTCTTTTGTGCAGTAAGTATTTTACACTCGTCCTGAAACAAGTTAGCTAAAATAAATTAGCCAGTGAGGAATATATCTAAAGGGACACTGACAGATCTAATTTAGCCCCAAATTAAGGATAAAAGCAAGAACAATATAAAATAAATATTAAAAAGTCAGCCTGGAAAAAAACCCAATGCTTCTGCGAGACTTCTTATAAGGAAATAATTTCCATTTAAATAATATTCACAACCTGCAATCAAGTTCTGTGGTGAAGGTGAAATTTACTTTCAGTGAGGTGACACCAGCAAGTCCACTCAGCTCTTCAGCTGCAACCACCAGCAGCAAATAGACCGCAACGAGCAAATGCAATATTTCTAACCAGTGATCCAGGGTCAGTTGCTGACAGTTTAAATACATTGCTATCTTGCTAGCATAATGTTTTAGGGATCATCCATAAAAATTCCAAATGTTTTAAAAGGCACGTATGAGAGCAGACAAGATGATCATTGCTGATATGACTGCTTTTATCCAGAAGTCCTCCTGAACTGCTATGCCAACTTGTGCACTTGGAAATTCATGTGTTCACCACCAACTTCACCCACTTCTAGGAATTCTGCAAAGATGCAGCTCTGTGGGCCTTAAGGCCTGACCTGGCATGACTGGACTAAAAAGGAGACGAGTTCATTCACATTCATTTAACAACAGTTTAACCTAACTGGTTTTGTGGCAATTTCCCACCTTGCTTTTCAGTCCTTCTTTGGTCACAAACCAGTTTAAAGCTCTCAGCACCTCCTGTGATGGGGACTCAGAAACATGTGTGCCCTGCTTGCTGTTGTATGAAACAAGACCCATGGCATCCATACCATAAATGATCAGCCACCCCTCATTAGCCCTCAAAATTGCTAAATGAGCTCAGAACTTTCACGTCTTATTTTATTTATGAGACACTTTAAGATAGTAAATAAAACCTGATGTGCTGAATAAAAAAAAAAGACAAAGGAATGACAACAGCAATTGAAGTTCCTTGTGGGGGAAGCACCACAGAACATAACATTATCCATGGCTGCAATACATCAGCATTGAAAAGAGTTTAATAAGGCCATTGAGTAAAAGGTAGAAAAAGAAAGTGTAAGGGCAGTTCTTATAGCAAGAAGTAAATTGATTATATCACCCCGATGGTGATAAATATGGTGATATCAGCTGCCTTGTTGCTCAGCTGGATGAAATGGCATGTATTTCACCAGCCTATGGGATTAAAACATGGAGGTGACAAATTGAATTGGCATTAAGAATAATGTTTGCCTTTGTAATTTTTTTTTCTCAAGAAACTTACTATATTGAATGGGACAAAACTTACATTTAAAGGAAGGCTTTATTTGTCACACATATGATCTTAACTCAATAAACCAAACAAGGCTTTTCTCTCTCCCTAAATCAGTATAATAATGGTAGTTTTGTTTAAGCTGCTTGTTTATACAAGAGCCTGTAGATATATAGACCTTAGGCTAATCCTATTGCTGAAAGTAAGACCTAAATGAAAACAAATCTTACCAGCAGATCTCTATTTTAAAGACAGCTCTATTCAAATCAGCTATGCTGATTATACTCTGAGATAACCCACACACCATTTAAGGTTGATCACTTTAGCAAACATGAGCTTTGCGCTGCAATTTTCTAGTCTTTTATTTTCCAGGATAGCAAAGACCCCCACAACGACTTTATTAGAGAGTTACACAACTTCAGGCCAACAGATTCTTCAGGGAGAAAGAAATAGATGCAAAAGCTTAATTTAAAATCGCAGTATTAGATCCTCCAGCGATACTATATTTTAGTACTGAAGAACAGGTTCCATTTTCTCTTTTTCTCCTTCATGCACACACTAATCAGAACACAGAGTGATGGCACCTTGACTTTTTCTGGTCCACATAACATCTGCACAAAACTCATGAAAACGATGTGCAAAAACCTGCCTATGGTTTTACCCTTCTCGAATGAAATATTTTTCTAAGGAATACATAATATCTATCAGGGATACAGTGGAAAGTAGGAAAAAGGGAAACTGAAAAGAGAAATACCTTTTAAAAGCCAACAAACTTTTTAAAAAAAAATTTTCAGTGTGAAACAAAACCCCTGTACCAGCAAAAGATTGGTAAATGCTTGTCTTCTGCAAATACATTGGTAGGGTCCGTCACTTTATGTGCACTTGTTACTTGAGAGTGGATTTAGTATTTAAAAGAAACTTAATTTTCTCAGTGAAAACATTTGCAGAAGAGAACTGATAAACTCTAAATGTAACATGGTCCACTTCTATTTCCCCTCTTCCTTTACCTTTTCTGCTGAAGTGGACAGAAATAGGCCCCCCTGAAGAAGTCAAAGGACTGGCCCTCAATGACTGATGAAAGCCAACAGAGCCCAATGCCACCAACAGTGGCTTTAGCACTCCCTGCAACCCTGCAGTTCCCTGTGATCTGCTCAGATGAGTCTAGAGTCCTTTCTTAAATGCACGTGCATGGATTTGTTTGTGGTTTCTGCAGAAGAAATATTGCCTCAGGTTGCATTAAGCTCTGGAAAGAGTTTTCAGTGGCAATTTTTGTTTCCTGGAAAGAAAAACTCGGTGCTCTTGATAACCCCTACTCCCCCTACAAAGAGATTCCATGAGAAACCCTCTGCTATGGCTAAGAGAGAGGTGGGAAAACCGCTGTCAAGCTGCCTGGCCCTCCCCCCTCTCCCTGAACCCCTTCCAGGCTGCACACACACCAGGAGGAATGACCGGGCTTGCACTCCGCGCTCACCACAAACTCCATTGCTGCAGCAAAAGCACAAGTTTTAACAAGTTTGCTGACTTCAATAGCAGCATTTACTAACACAACACATGTCCACCAAGTCAGGAGCTCTTTAGAGCAAGGATTACAGATCTCCAAGGAAAAATAAAGTCTAAACAAGGGAGGTGATGGGCTGACTCTGAAAGGACAGATGATTTGGGTCAGATGTGCACTAAAAGCTTCAAAAGTCATATTGCTTTTTCTCTTAAACCCTTTGTTTATATGTTCAACCCTGCTTTTCCCTTCTGTTTCTACCTAAGATCTTACTTCTTCCTCTGTACCTGAGGCCTCTTACCCTCTCTGTTTTCCTTCCTTGTCTGGTTCCCACTCCTTGTTACCATAAAGCAGTTTGCTTCTCACTCTTTTTAACTCTTTTGTTTACCCTAAATCTTTTTAAAGATTATTTCCTCTCCCAACTCTCCCCAATAAATCCATTAAGTGAAGTGATGAATTCATTGTGCTCCAGCAATGTGCCACAGCCACATTTTGAAAGAAAGGGGTGACATTTCATTGCATATGGGGGATGTGAAGGGACTGAAAAAAGTGACATTGCCTGCAGTGAAGCTTCCATTCAACCCTGCACCTCCGAGTCTTGAAGATGACATTTACCTCACTACATTGCTCACCCTCACTGATGTCTTAGTTCACTTGGCACCTCTTGTTGGCCAGTGACTGAATTTAAAACTATGGGCTAAAGGGCTCTCTTTCAGTTATCTCATCTAGCTAACTGTGGTACATCAGAAAATGTGCACTGAGTAGAAAGACAGTTATTGCTGTGTATAACCACTTACAACTCTTCAAACACAGTATCCAAGACTGAACATGTCAAAGTAAAGTTCAAGGATACCATGTGACAGTCTACCTCCTCCTGGAAGGAAGTTCCCCAGGAAGTCTCACCCCAATTCAAAATATCAGACATTATCTAACACCTTTCAAAAGTGAGGTTTTATCTCTTTCTCAGTGCTCTCTTTGTTTGTATTAGCTACAATAATGCTAGATATTTTTGTTATCTACATAGATGTCTAATCCCTCATTCAGTTTTGTAAATTCTTGGCTTCAGTGAATTCCAGTGGCAACGAACCCTTAGACTGATCACTCATTGTGTGAAATGGCAGGTCAGGTTCTGGGAGCTAAGCCAAGGCTGGAAGCTTGTTGGTACAGAAAGATATTTTTAATTGGGAAAGGAACAATTTAAAAAATGACAAAAAACAACCTGTAAATATCTTAGTTCTTTGCTAGGCTGATGATGTGACAATTTATTAAGTGTTCTCAACTCTTTGGTCCAGTTGTAAGTCAGAAGAAAAAAGGAAGCTGGCAATTCTGGTAAGAGCAATGCCACTGAAAGAGTGGTACATATATTCTTTTTCTTCTTGACTTATTCATACACATCATTTGTCTGTTTCTTGATAAATGAATTTTCTGGACAGCATTGCTCTTATGGCACATCAAGGCTCATGAACACAGTACACCAGGGGAAATAAGAAATGGATTTTATTAAGTTTATTAGCAGCTAAAAACATGATACTTCAAGGCTGGAAGTAAAGTAATCCACCTACACAATTTGAGTGGAATGAACATTTGGCTTCAACTACAGCTCATATGTAAAATATAAATCCAGTTTCTCCATTGGAAATCCTCTGGGGTTTGGTTTTACACTACCTTGATCAAACTAAGAATTAAAGTTCAAGCTGGCTTCCATTCCCACATGGCAATATGACCTACATGTTTGTATTAGTGGTGCTACTCCTTCCATACCCTTCTTCATATCAGTATTTCCCCCAGCTTCTTTTTTTTTTTTTTTTGCTTCCTTTCCCTTCTTTCAAAGTTAAAGTGAGTTTTGACACTATATAGACAATGCATTGTGCAGACAATGGAAAAAGTAATTAAAGAAACTTATTATAGAAAGAGCCACTTCTAAACAAGTGCCACTTTTAAAGAGCCACTTTTAAACAACAAACTTCCATTGCTAAGTATCACAAATGAAAAAGAGTTGCTACCAGAAACAAATGAAGCAAGAAAAAATCGATCATTTTTGCAAAAAAATTCTGAAGCTCAGTATAGTTGCTGTCAACCTAAACACAGAGGAAATCTCAGAGCTGCATGGTCAAGGACATACTGGAGAGTCTGGACATGTGAGAACCAGGACTTCTGAGTTCAGACCTGCCCTAGACACCCAGTATGGCTCTTGGGGTTTCCCCTGTGCCAGAACTTTTCTGTCTGGAAAAAGAAAGTAAAGCTCACCACCCACAAAGGGAAGGTGCAGGGCTTAGCCCACATGTACAGCTCTGAAGCTCTTGGATGATGAGAGGTATCTATATCTGAAATGCCGTCCTTACACACCTACAACCTGCAACAATCTGTAGTGGCACATACTGACTTTTACACTACCAGAAGAAGATAGACCTGATTTCTTCCCAGATCTCACTCCTTGTACCCTGGGAAGCAGCTCCAAAGCAGAAAGCAGTGCTGCTGCTGTTCTCACTGCAAGGCTTTCACACCAAGACTGTTGCTCTGATGGCTTTGCCAATCAACTCACACACTCCACCCGTCCCTCAGCCAGAAGAGGCCCTGTTAACAGTTCAGGCAGGCTGAGGTCTCCAAGAGATCCGGAGTGGCCCAGAGCAGTTCTATCTACTAATGTATCTTCAAGTTGCTGTTATTTCCATTGAAACTCAAAGCGTCTGATTAGCATGGAATACTATGGGCTCCAGACAGAGGACATCCCCCACTGACTGAGGAAGCAGTGGTTCTGATAATCCAGATCAGCTTCCCCTTATTCCAAGGTGTGGAGGCTTCAGTAAATACCCTTCCAAAAGCCACTGTTTTGAGAACAAATGGTATCAAAATTGACAGATAGGCAGGAGACCACATCTGGATACCGAGTGAGATAAAGGCAAGGAGGAGCAGTTGCCTGGACTGGATGTTGCAGCAGTGGAGTGCAGGGACACAATAACAAACTTCTACAAACGATCTGCCTGTGTACAGGAGGGAGTTAAATCAGCTAATCACATATGCCATCACAGGATGGGTACTACAGGGCAGCTGAGAGAGTCAAACAGGCAGTGATCACTCCTTATCTATAAAAGCAGCCATGTTTTAATATATGGTGCTTCACCCCACCCTTTTCAGAAGAGATTGATAAGCAAAATGATGAAGCTTTAATGAGCTTAATTGCAAATGCCTTATGTTCTTGCATTGTTGCCAAACAGCTACTTCAACATCCAGCAGTTTACTTAATAACTCCCCCCTCGTGTTCCCTACTCCCTCCAAGCCCAGTAACGTAATTATTCCTGTGGCAACCCCCCTATTTCACTTCTCTTTATTTATTTCCCTTCTCCCCCTCCCCGAATTACTGTAAATGGGTATCTTTGAAAGGAGGGTGGCAGGCAGCTTTTGGTACAGGGCTCACCAAGGAGCCCTCCATCAAAGAACCCTTTGTGAGCATGCCCTGGACCGAGGCCAATCAGATCATCTTGCTGTCTGTCTCTGAAGAAAATTCGCCCCTGGTATGCAAGCCAAGCCAAGAGCGTAGACAGGGTGACTGCACTCCTAGTCCAACCTGTCTTAGCTGAGTGAAAAAATGCTGAAGGGAAAATTACCTGTTTGGCTCCAGACTGAATTAACTTTTTAATATACAAGTATGTTTATTATTTTTCCTTAAAAGTGCCTGCCTATCTAATATATTCGTTAATGTTATCTGGTCAGTTCGCTTGAAATATTATGAAAAATGCGCAAATGCAATAAGGTGACAGTGCTTGGAGGCAAAGCAAGATGTATTTTCTAATTATATGACAGAAAACAACATTGTTATTAACAAATGACAGTGCAGAGTAATCTTTTTATGTCCAGGCTAGCGCATGCTAGGATGTCTTGCTCCTCATATCCAGAGTATCAGGAGAAGTGGATGGCCTTGACACCTACTCTTTCCCCATTCACTGACCACCAGAAATCCTCCGCATCAGACCTCCATCAAGCTCTCCTGGAGCTGGCTTTCCCACCCCAGTTTCCCAGTGACACAGCCTCCCTTCCCCAGCAGATCCTCCTGCTCCGTCCCGCACCCTCCCAGCCGAGGGGCTCTCCACTCTAAACTCAGAAATGTTGCATTTTCACCATCCTTCAGCTGCTTCCTAAGTCTCCTACGATATTTGCCGGTAATAGCTGGGACTGTAGAGGGAGTGCAGAGAGGTTTTGCCTGCCCCCAGTTCTTGCTCCTCTTCCCTTGGTCTGCCTGACTCCCCCAGCCCCTGCTACTATCTCGAATTCCTCCCTCTGCTGCCACTTCCCCTCGCAGCTTCTTCCTGCTCCCTGTGGGCTCTTGACTCTTTTGTTCCCTCTTTTAGAAACACCTTGTAAGTGCCAGACAGGAATTTCCCGACACTATGTCCTGCATTAAGCAAGCGATAATGGAAGAAACAATAGAGAATTATGTCAGTAGGGTGCCCTAACAAAAGAGCAGAATTTAAATGAGGACACAGCTTTGGTCTTTGGAATTTGTCCACTATAAATGACTCTTCTTATTTTATTAGCATGTCTAGTTTAAGTGGAACACATTGTAATTTTAAATGGACAATAATAAAGAAGGATCATATGTCCTATTCTTACATGTGCACTTAACATTCCCTGGGGGTTCTTTCCGCCTGCCATCCCCTCTCTTTCCCCCATCACAGCCCTTCATATTTCTCACTATATTTAACTATTGTTTTAAACTTGTTTTTTGCTTCTAGACGATCCCAAAGCTTCCAATCCAGAGCTGTGTAAAACAAATATAAAGTAGATCGTAGAACTACAGCAAACTACTTGTGCACCACCCCTGCTCATAAAATGCTTGTTTTGCAAATACTGTAGAAGAAAACTCAAATTATAGACTATATTTACAGAAACAGTTGACCTTAAACTTATCCTGGTTCTTCCTCTCTGAAAATTTAAATGATGTTAGGATCCCTATATTCCTTTCTGAGTCCTGGTTCAAACCACAACCTGCCAGGCTGCCTTTCAAAGCAGGCCATCACCCAGCAGGAGCAAGGTTACTTAAAAGTACTTCCTTAAGTAGCCAGTTTTTCCTAAAGAGCTATGCTAGTGTCAAGGGTTTCTGACTACAACACAGATTTTGCAAACTAATTCAAGTTAAAACAGCCACTGACTTAAAATAAGCCTGCTTCCTTGACAATATAGTCCTGTGACCAGTTGAACTTCACAAAAGAAAGTCACACCATGGATAGAAACCTGTGTCCAACACGTCCATTGGCACTACTGACAGCGGAAGTTATACTCATGAAATGAAAGACTAAGTTACCTAAATTTCTGTGCAGTAAAAAATTAGTTAATACGTTTGTAGTGGTATTTTTCACTTATTTATTTTCCCTGTATTTCTTCATAAGCTACTATCACCTGAAAACTGGGGTTTCAGAGTAACAGCATCAAGAAAATACTGACAAATTAAATGGGGGTTGTGCAAGACAATCTTTCCAAGATGAATTGCAGGACTAGGTTCAGAAGTGTCATTCTGTAGCCTAGACATTGTTTTTTAATTGTGATTCTGACTGCTTTCTTGACCAGCCCTTACTTACCCCATGTCTCAGTTTTGGAACTGGTTATCAAGCAAACCAAAGTGTTGTTAATAAGCCTGAACAAAGTGCAGAAATTCTTCTGTAGAACACGCAAGCCCCTGCAATGGTTTAGTGCTGTTAACTTTCAGAAAGACATAGTTGAAAAAGAATGTTCTACAGTGCTCTTGATTTTCATTCATCAGATTGTGGGTTACAACCAGGGAGACCTATCATTTTTTTTGCCACACATGACAGGCTCATTTTTGCTTACTTTAACTGTGATCAGTTTTACCAAGCCTTGACAAAGTTACACCAAACACAGCCTTGTTTTTCTTCTAGCAGTGAGCAAGAAGAATAATTTTTACATACCCCTTTTTTTCCCCCCTGCAGCCTACAACAGTGCCAAGAAGTACTTCAGATGAGGTAGAAGCATAATTGAATAATTTTAGTAGCCTTAAATCAAGCTGGCCAGTATCAAAATACTCTGATTTCTGAAGCACTCATTGGAATTTAAGGGGTCTTTCTGGAATTAATCATTCTGGCATAAGACACAACCACACACCAACTTTTTCTTCTATGCACTAATTTGTCATAGAAATCTGTTCCCTTGACATCGTCTCTGGTGCCAATAGATGACAGTTGAGAGAATATATGTAAAAACAGCCACAGACTAAGCAAGCTACAGATTACAGAGTGAAGAGCAGTCCAAAAATTCTGTATTAAAGCATAAAAAAATGAAACTTGTCTTTTCCTAGAGATAAAGATTTCTGCTCCAAACACTAGTTTTCCATTTCCCCGATGTGGCTTTTTTAAAGGATGCATTATTTGTAAAAAGGAACATGGTGAGTAATAGCTATTTCCTGCTAATTTTGCTTCCTGTAGGGATTTGCTCCTTGGTGTGATCTCACATGTACAGGGATTGTATGTCCCAACTGGAAACCTGCTTAGTCTACAGCCCAGTGCGTGATGATACAAAGAGAATGGAAAAAGCCCTTCAGCTTCAACACATTGGCACTGCCTCTGTAAAAGGCTGATGAAGAAATGAAGCTGACAATGTGAAGGCGGGATGTGTCTGCCCCAACCGTGTACGTGCCAGACTACCACAGGACATGGCATCCACCGACCTGGACTTTCCACTAATGTGTCCTTTTCAGTCTTGCTTCTAGGTCTGGCATGAAAGAGCAGTGAAAGCACACTGGTGGTACAGTCCCTGGGGAAAGTGCCCTCCTGTGTCTGCTCCCTCTCAGCTATCGGCTGTTAAGTCCTGTAGAAGGAGCAGCACCCGTTTCAGGACCACAAAACCCTACCCTGTGACCCTACACAGGTCCCCATGCTGCAGCTGCTCCTCGTTTGACTTGGCCATCCAAGAGCTCCAAGGCCCTTAAACAGAATTCTAAAACATGGATACTGTAAATACAAAAGGGAAAGAGCATTTGGGCTACCAGGAAACACCCATGGGAAATGTGGTGGTGCAATGTATCCCAAATTGTGATACACACCTCATAAAGGCAGGGGAGCCTCTTCAAAGCAGTCACACAGGTTGGCCCAGAACCAGGGCCTTTGCTGCAACAGCACTTAGTGCCATTGGAACAGCTGCAGAAGTAGCGAGGCTGTTACATTTCTCTTTTTTTTGTTTTTAACCTTTTTCTTTTTTTTTTTTTTTCCAAATGCTGTGGATATCCATTTGGGGATATAAATTTTGCTTGTGTCCTGGAACAGGAACATGAAACAACTCACAAAAAGTTTCACAAAACTCCTGTAAGACAAATTCCACAACACCCCCAATTTTAGAGGCAGAGACAAATGAAGTCAATATCAAACCCAGGGTGTGCACGAAGAGCTCCTACCCCTGTGTTCAAACCACAAGATAATTCCTCTTCTTTCAGGCCCTGATCCAGAGCAAATCAGTTGGAGTCCTTCTATTGAGTCCTCAATCAGCAGTGTAATCACTTTAGCATGTGTCAGGATTAAAACCAGCCCTCCAAATAAGACCATGTCTACACTGCAAATGCCTTACTGATAAAGGAATACCAGCACAGTAAACAGACAAAGCATTCCTGGGGCGGTGTAAACTTATACTGGCAAATCTGCTCTTTGTAGCGGTACAGTAAAATCATCCCCGCAAGCAAAACAAGCACCATTTTGAGGTATAATTGCATCTACATGTGTAGTGTTTGCTCACTGAGAGGTGTCAGTCTGACCAGAACAGCTGTGCTGATAGAAATCTGCAGCACAGAATTGGCCTTATTTTTTTTTTTTATTTTTTTTTTAAGTTTTAAGCAATTAATAACAATCAACACTGACTCTCTGGTCAAAGTGGTGTCAGTTTGTCTCTTCAGAGGTTTACACAAATTGGTTTGTTTAAGAAAGAGAAAAGAAAGGAATTTAACATGGTTACATGGACTTGCCTTGGCTGGTATTTCGAAGAGTGTAAAACTATGGAAATCAGATCTACTGTGTGGAAACACCATTTCTGGACACAAAGCCAGGCTTTGTGAGTTTACAGCTAGATTTTTCCAAGACCCTATTCAGCAAAGTCCTGTAGTCATAGCCTGCTAGTTCCACAGATGGGGGAAAATGGTGACGTGGAAGAGATCTCCCACATGGCCAGCCTCCCTCCAAGGCCCTAATGACACACTGCCTCTTGCTGCAGATGCAGATATCTCTGTATCACCTTCTGCTCTCAGAAGTGAGAGCTTGAGATTGGGGAAAAAAAATAAAGGAAGCAGAATACTAGGAAGGTACAAGGAATACAAATGCAAACAGCTAAAAACGAGGCAAAAACCTGGCTGGGAAAATTCTTTGGAGAGAAAATGCTTCTCCTGAGAAGCCTTTGGAACACAAGAAAAATCATAGCTTAGCCCAAAAAGCTCCTTTCCATCCTTGGACCACTCTGTTTGCTCCTATTTCCACATAGGTGCAATTCCTGTTTTGACAATTTCTTAAGATCCACTTGAACAGAACAAGGTTTGACTTGATGATGTGAGATGTGATAAAATTATGCAAGGAAATCCTAATTTAACAACCCATTCCTTGAATCACATTTCCTTACCCCCAGTAGAATCTAATTGTGATAACCTAATACGAGCTGCCTCCTCTTTGCTCCTTTGCATGTGCCCAATGCAATCACTGCTCTGCTGAGCCTCATGTTCACCCCTGACCAGTCTGCTCCCTCCACTCCCTCCTGCACTGATTCAACACAGGGTGTCTGATTCACTCCCCTCCTGCTCCTGGCCTCCTTTGCTGGATTCTCAGCAGCCAAAAGGCTCATTTCCCTGTGGTGTCTTTGCAGACATCACCTCTAATCCTTCATTTCTGTTATGTCCCCCTCCTCTATGGGGGTAATCTTTCTGAGTCTCCGTTCTTTCATCCATCCAAAGATCAGTTTCATTTGCCTTTTCATTACTCTCCACCAATTTACAACTGGGGAACCTTTTCTGACACAGGAGCTGGAGAAGACATTCCAGTGATGCTACCACAGCCCCTTCTGACTCACCTAAGCACTGACATTTCTCTTTCTTTCCATACTGACACCCAGCATAACTCATCTTTCCTTCCCTTCTTCCCACAAGGAAGAATTAGCTAAATAAACAGACAAAACTAGAAACTTGGCAATCTCTTGTTTACTACAGACTTTGCCTCCATAGCTTCTGATTTTTCCAAATTGTCTTAAATGAATCAGGTACAGACTACTTCTCTATTCCCATACTCTAATCAGAAGTGCTTACTTGCTGAACAGCACTTCAAATTCTCTTCTTTAAAACACCACACTTCATTCCTGTATGAAGCACACAGCCCCCATTCCCTGGCAGACACAGCCCGAACACCTACCCTGGAGGAAGGTGAAAAATGAGATGACTGTTTCCTAGCTGTGCATACTTGAGAAAGAAATATGTATTTTCTTCCCTCCCTTTTGCCTTGCTGAGCATGTTGCAGTTGTGATGACATGTCGGAGGTGATTAGGCACTCAGTTTCGATGACACACATAACTTATCCATGTGGCCAATAAAACCTCCACACAACACCTCCCCTTCCACCTCTATAGATCCTCTTGATTCCTACCCCAGGCTTCAACACCCAGGAAAGTTATTTATGCCTAAGTGAATTAGCTTGCTAAGAATTTCTTAAGTGGAGTGCAGTGAGCCAGCAGTTTTCTTCCACAAATGAGAAAATAGGTAAAGGGCTCTCAGAGCTCACTGTTGCTGAAAACAAATTGGCACGGCTAATTTTGGCCTGACAAGTGCACTAAGGATTCTCTACATTTCCCATACAGGTCAACCTTATCGATTCACACTTCTTAGTGCAAAAATCTCTTTTCCTATCTTTGTTTCTGCCACTTCTCTTATCCTGTCACTCTCCTGCAGTAAGTGCACTGGCTGGGCACTTCAGTAGCCATTTTTGCAAACACTCTTATTCCATTACAGAAAGATATTCACACGTACACACAAATGACAGTAGACTTCGGTGTAGTGCTTATCACAGAGAAAGGACAAGACAGCCTAGTGTACCTACTGCATTTCATGCTGCCTTACACAAAGCAGTCTCTTTTTCAGCAGCTTCCCTTCTGGAAGAGACAGGCAACATTTCAACTGAATCTTTTAGAGAAAAAAAAAAAGCTGCATGCAAAGGACAGAGAGAGGGAAGGAGAAAAGTTATCCATTCTGATGGATTAACTGCAAAGGTAGCACTTGTAATTTCCTCTCACTTTTGAGCCCGTGGGTCATGCACTTGACTGGGGTTGGATTGTCCCGTGTTTCAGGTTTGGGGTTGTTACATTGCCTGACCGTGGGCGGAGCACACCAACCTGCTGACAAAGTTCTTTCCTTTCCAAAGCACGGAAAAAAGAAATTAAAGAAACAAAACCTGGTCAGGGATTTTGAAAAGAGACACCCTAATTTAAGGGGATTGGGATTTGCAGATGGGAAGTGTTTTTCTGAGTCTTACAACTCCCGAGAGACTGAATATTTGCTGAATCACACAGCAATGGGTCAAAGGGGCTCTGCTGGACATAGGCTGAATTTGGTGCTGATCCAGCTATTGCAAAACAGTGCTTGCAGTCTCAGGGGAAGTACAGAACTGGTAGAAGGCTGGAGATGGAGAGCCCTGCTGGGAAGAGAGCTCTTCTAGGTACATAGATATATTAGGACCATAGGCAGCACAGTGAGGGATCTCCATGGGATGTGGAAGCTTGTGTTATGGTCCCCTGGACCTCATGAGTGGTAGGAGAGATTGTATAAACCTCCACAAGTGAAGGAAAACCACAGAGGCAGTATCTGTGATGTTTTTCCTTCAAGTTCAGATCATTCTATGGCCCATTTTTCCACTGAGTGAATCAAAAGTGCTAACCACAGATCCCATAGGAAAGCAGAAGTCAAGCATTGGGCAAGGTGCTTTTCTGAACTGATTTTGGCATTTGCTTGATCCAAACCAATAACTTGAAGTCAAGTAGCAACATTTTTCTTTTTAAGTAATGAATGTTTAACACTGGAGCAACTTATGGAGAGGACTGCTTTCCCATCAATAGGCCTTTCATTCCCTTTATGCCCAGGGCAATGCCAGCAGTTGTCTTCTACTGTAGATTTTGAAGCTTGATAAATATGAAGGTATGCAATAAGGTCTAGCGGGCACGTAGGCTGATTCTGTTTCTATATAAACACCCTATCAGTGCGATATGGATAGTTTTAGCATCTTTGATGCTCTCAGTTTTGGGGGCAGAAAGAAACATTGACAGAAGAGAAAGTAAGGTTCATTCCATGTAATAGAAAAATTCAGTCTCCAAGCCCAGGGAGGAGGAGGAGGAAGAATTATTGGTCTGCTTAATAAGCTGCTGAGATGTCCAGAGGATGTGAAACTTCTCTAAGTGCAGGATTCTAGTTCAGAGTATTTCACACTTTACAATTCCCTGGCAGGCCAGCCTGTTTGCACAGACCCTGGCTGCTGGGATTCAGCATCTCACATTAGACCATTTGGAATTTATTTAACACGTGTCCCACAGAACACAAGACTTGCTTCAGAGGAGTAGGCAAATCATTTGTAAGTGTACATTTACAAGATCAGAAGTCATGAAAACCATGCTCACTGCTTGTCAACTTATTTAGGGGAAATTGTGTAATCAACTTAACATAGCAGTTATTCTTTACCTAGAAGGTCAAGCTCATAGTGTTCCTGTATGTCATCACACTTGGCTATTAATCACTCAGGAGGAAATACATAATTTTTATTTAAATTGAGCTATAGAAAGTGGGGTTAAGTCTGAATTCAGTTATCTTCTGTCTCCTCCAGAGAAACTGCAAAAGTCAGATTTTCTCTAGTTTAATCCCCACCTTTCAGAGAAGAAAAAAAATAAGAAAAAAAAGAAGAAAAAAAAGAAGAAAAAGAAAGAAATTTGAGTGAAGGTTGCTAAACTACCTACCTCCTCATCACAAGCTGTTAAGGAGACAGGTAGTTAAGGCATTCAACACCCTTCCTTTCATCTGTTCCTATGTTTGCCTCAAACAGTTTGGATCCCACACCAAATTTTTGCCACTGGCATTTTCTCCTTCTACCTCCTGCATTTCATCTCCTGTGCGACTCATGGCAACTCATGAAATGAAGCAAAGAGAAAAAGTGATTGAGGGTCACCTTATGACTAGACATGATGTTCTCCCTTGTCCAAAGCCAGTAGACAGCACTTCTGGAAGACAATGTGAAAACATTGTCAACCCAGTGTGGTGCCTGGAAACACACTGAGTCTTTCATACTCCCAGTACTGTTCATCCTAAAGGCCCCTCTGGATAGTGATCCAGCTCATTAAACTAAAAGTACTTAAATTCTGGAAAGACATGATCACATTTTCCCCTACCTGTCCTTCCAAAACCTCATATCAAGTTGCTGAAATTTTTTTAAATGAATATGCGAGAAAACTGCCAACAGCTCAGATCCCCTCTCCCCATCATGTCCTTCTTTACCTGGGCTTTCCCTGCCATGAATGATGTTATGCCCTTTCTGGGACTGTTTCAGAATCTGCC
This sequence comes from Aleadryas rufinucha, assembly GCA_013397815.1. NCBI lineage: Eukaryota > Metazoa > Chordata > Aves > Passeriformes > Aleadryas > Aleadryas rufinucha. The sequence goes on from VZTH01000054.1 coordinate 106,163, forward strand.
ACTTTGGGATATCTCTCCTGTGCATTAAATTGCATGTGGTCACACTCCAGAAATGCATCCTGCCAGGTCAAGAGTTTGTCTTCCCTGGGAATTAATTATGAAAAGTCTTCATCTCTGACATGTACGGCTACTTCTTATTTGCTGCCTACATGCTTTTCACTTTCCTGTTTTTTAATGGGTTGGAAATGCTAACAAAAGAGATAATCCGCCTTTGTGGGTATTCCCATAATTAGCAACACGCACATCTGGATAGAGTTTCAATAGTCCACTGTTATTCAAACAATTTGTAATCACACAGACTGTGTAGTGAACCAGCAGACCGGAGCATATAGCTTTTCATTATTATGTGGTATACAGTACCCATAATACACAAATAAACTCAAAACCTGCAGCAGCAACAATGACACATTCTGTGTGGCCTTATTCACCAAACAGCTCTCTAAGAAGTCTTTATCGAAAAATGCAACACATCCACTAATTATTCAGGGTTGTAAGTGGGTAGGAAGTGTAGGAAAATCTTGCTGCATCTGTTCAACATTCTAAAAAAGCCAAGTCCAGCAGCATTTACAGGATTTAAAAAATAAAGGCTATAAAAACCAAGAGCTCAGAGCTTAGTTATGTGGGTGCACAGTACCACGTAACATGTAACAGTAGTTGATTTTACAGGATATGTAACAATACACACCAGCATAGCCAAAGGCAGGATCAAGCCCTTAAAATTTTATATTGTGATTCGTGCTCAAAGATTTGTTTCAGTGTGGATGCCATGACTCATATTCTCCATTCCCCCAGTGCTTCATCCCCTCCTTCCCCACGATCCAAGCTAACTTTTTATTAAAATGCTCTGGATGCAGATTCTCTTGTTTAAGGCTGGTATTTATGGATTTCATCCTGCGGCCTGTACTCACAGGAGCTACTTAACACAAGGACTGTGAGACTGGCCTGTCTGGAAATGTTTAGTGGAGAAAGAAAAGATGTCTATTCCTGCTCCTTGGCTGAAGCCTTTTCCTTTTAATGACAGACTGTCCAGATTTCCTCAGCACAGGACTGACTAGGAAACATCTCCCCAGCTTGCTTGGCCCCTACACAGCTCTACAAGCATCATATCTGAGCCCACACTGTATCACAGGACAGTGCTGAACCATCTCTAAGTGATGTTTCACAGGTTTCAAAAGGTATGTCTACTAGTTGTTGACTACTAGACTTTATAATAAAAGTTTAATATCAGAATATATGATTCTCGTAATCAGCACTGGTTTATGGGGAAAGACCACAGGGCTGTAGAAAATTCCAGTCTGAAATTTCTCCAAGTCAAGGTTTGTTAAAGGAGAGTACCTATCAGTGAAATGTTTATTCAGAGAAAGCAATTGCCAGGTGGGTGAATACATCATAATGATGGTTAGCCTGGCACTGTGAGTCTGGAGTTCTCCCCGTGGCCCGTACTCATATTCTATCTGAATCAAGGATGTAATTTTTAATCTATATATTCTTTTTCTTGCCCATTTGTATAATACAGAATGATACAACAGTAACTGCAGGGTTTCTTTTCTCCCCCAAAAACCTGCTTTGCATCCTCTGCATCTTCTGAGTTTGGAAGAGTTTGAGGATGTTTACTCCTCGCAGAAGGACTTTGGGTCCCTGCTTGTTGTGGAGTTGGGGGCTTGTGGTGACAAGACCAAAAGAGAGATAGCATTGAGCTTTCCATCATGGCCTGCTGCTCTGGGATAAAGGATATTTCAGAGCATTCTAAGAAAAGCATTTCTCACCCTGCACTTCTCCAAATCCTGTGAAATGCTCTTTCAGTGATGTTATGTACATCAAGGATTGTTAAACTGGGTTTTGTAACTACTCACATTGATTTATCAAAACTTGTGTATTTATGTGTTCCTTTTAAATAACAATTCTTCAATCACAACAGCTGATATTCACCAAAACCTGATGTCTGCACATGGCACACATTCTGGCAACACAAATCCACATGACAATTACCTGGATGTTTTGACTAGCTCCTAGTGTTACAGATCTAGGTGGCATTGACAATAGACATTTTCCAGCCAATCCCATACTTTTTTCAACCAAATACAAGCAAAGAATTCCTTCTCGTATGTGACAACACATTCTTATTTCTCAAAGGTATTGTACAGCTACATTAATGCATGAGAAATGTGTTGAGGTGATGAGTTGAAAAACACAATGAAGGTGCCAATCAAAACTTAGAATACTGACAAACACTGAAGAAATTCAAACCTCCATACAAAAGCTGAAGCTCAAGGCCCATGTGAAATAAAAAAAATAAAAATCATGTAACATAACAAGGGTTATCTTTGATTAAAAAATTACACTTTTTCTCGTATGAAATCCAAGTTGTTTCATTTTTCAAAAGTAAAGTTACAATAAGAAATAAAACCTCTTGCACAAACTGCAGAGTAAGTTAATTTTGAATATGACTAAACAATATATCAGTGAAGTATTCCTTTCAGCTTCCTGGAGACTTGTATATTGCCAATTTATAATTAGTTGCAGATTTTCAATTACTTTCTAGCTAACAAAACAGTTTCATTTGCATTGTTTACTTGCCACTTAACTCAAATTGTACCCAAATTGGTTATTTTAAAATGTGACACAGATTTTCAGGGCCAAAGCAAATTCTATATATTTTAATGTAACAAGCATCTGTATTTCAGTCTTCAGTGATAAAAGTGTACAGGATTTGGCCAAAACTCAATCAACTCCATCACAATCTCAAAATGCCTCCTGTGCAATTTGTCAAAAGCAGATTTCTTGGCAACAACACATAAAACTACAGCAACACATAATGAAGAACATAATCTCAGAAAATACGCAAAGTTTGTTTTGTGTACTAATTGAAACTGGGAAACCACTGTAGGCAAATTTAAATTCAACAGAAGATCAAAGAAATTAACCATCAAAATATCATTCTGCTACCATGCTTAAATATAGTCCACTGCACTGAGTCTCATTCCTGATAGCCCCATTCATTAGGAGCATACTAAATTCAAGGTGCAGAAATTTGGGGGTAGAGTGACTAACTGGAGGGATTTTATTTGGTGTTATTCAGTACCAGGCAGACCTCAGCTAACTCTGTTACATGATACTCTTTATGATAATGCACCCTGCTATGAGATTTAAGAACTGGCTGTCTGCAGCAATACCCTGTGCCAAGAGATTCCTATTCCCAAGGGAGAGAAGAGTTCTCCACCCCCTTTTCTGCCACATGGACATTAAATGCAGGGGATTTTTGACTTCCAGGACAGCAAGTGCAAGCCTCTGACCAGCCTTTGTTGTAGTCCTCATTCTGTAACTGATCATCCTTCTCCTCCCCATAGAAAATAGTCACAGGTTTCAATTTTTTCTCACCAAGAATTTCCCACTCAACAGCTCTAATTGTTCTGAAAATTTGTCCATCTCTGCTAGATGCTGGGGGAGGACAGCTGTTATTGGGGCCAGACAGTCTCTTGAAGATATAAGGACACACCCAGAATGGAGCAGACTTTCCTATCTTTTTCCGCACGCAGAGGTGTCCTCACAGACCTGAGTGGGACAGCACCAGTGTCACTCTCCCGATGAGTTATGACAGATTCAGGGCTTACAAGTTTGCTCTAAATTCATGCACATTTCTGTGATATATATTTTACCTTTTCTGTGAAAAATTTTATTCAAAATTTTATTATCTGGACTAGTCCAGGTTTGCAGAGCTGTTCTACAATTTCTCCTTCTCCTCCCCAGCCCTACCTGAGGCTAGAGCTGCCTTGGCCATGGAGTGCCTTGATGCCAGCCCCAGCAGAGATCACAGCTCCACTGCAGCGAGGGCTGATTGCAGTAAACAGGCAGATATGCCAAGTTCAAAGGATGGACAAAACTTCCCTGGACATTTTAGACTGAAATTTGATTTTGTTCTTGGATCAGGGCTTCATGAACTGCACTGGTTTAGATTAGGTGGTGCAGAAAGCAGATCACGTTTTTTTCAGTGGAGAAGCATCTTTTGGGGGAAGTGTTATTGCTATTGTTCCCTCTATTTTCCTGTTTCTTCTCCTTTTGAATATAGCTTGACAGCACTAGAGCAGTCTGTATAACAGAGACACTTAATATTAACCTATAGTATTTCCTAGGGAATACTACTTAATCATATTCTATGCACAATAGCAATTTAATAAAATATATGTTAAAAATAACGAAGTCTACCATTCCTAGCCCCACTCCTGAACAGCCATTATTGTCTCCTTCCAGCAGCAAGAAATGGGCATTTAATCTTGCTTTCAACTTTCAGTCTTTAAATCAGTTTTAAATCCATGACAAGACTTTACATCCTACCCCATTGTTAGCAAGATTCCTTAATTGCCTCCTTTAAAAGACTTTATCCAACCCTTTTGAAAGTTTAAATAAATTATATCCACTGGTTCTCCTTTATCCATTATTTGTTAACTATTTCAAAGAAATCCGAGAGGCTATAGAAATCGTGCTGATTTGTCCCCATCATATTATCCTCATCTAGGTCCTTTATAACTTGATCTTTAATCATTCCCTCAACCATATTTCTTTACAGTGAGGCACCTCCCAGGTTTATAATTTCAGGGATCGCCCATAACACCTTTTTAAAAGGAGGGCAGCAATGTTGATCACCCTCTGATAAAACTTTTTTTTTAAAAAACACGTGCTGTCACCATTTGTCAGTTGCTTTGTTACCAGCCATGGCTGCCTCCATTTATGGCCTCTAGGCTTGATTACCACATCTAGATATATTTAGGAACAAATCTGGCAAATCTGAAAAATCTGTAACTGGTACAGACACCGCCAGCCCACTTTAGCAGCCGGAGTTGTCTAGAGTACATCTGGGACATCTCCATGGAACATCCCTGTGGAACATCCCCATGGAAGACCCCTGTGGAACTCTGGTGCTCTGCCTTTCACCACTGGCTCTCTACAGAGCTGAAGGCAGGTAACATCTCCATCCTGGCACTCGATGGACCCACGCTTCCACTGAATGAGACAATCTCCTGTAACGCTGAACTACGCCCTTCCCCGAGGATCTGCTGTAGGATCAGTCAGCAACAAAGGTGAGCCTTGCAAAATTCAAAAGACAGTTGTCTCAGAGCCTGGTGCAAGAGTAAAACTGACTTTTGCAAGAGAGGAAAGTAACAGTGATACTATATCACGTCCCCAACAAACAGCCAATTTTTTTCTTGAGGTTTAATTAATAATAAAAATAGGCATATCCAGACCTTTGTCAGAGAGTCAGTGGGGCAGCTAAATAAGGAAGCAACATATGTATATTCTTAAACTTTAAAATGCATAAGGCATGCAGATGCTATTTTGTCAAGAGAGTGAAACCTAAAAACCTAGAGAGCTATTCCTCTTGACTTTCCTCCAAACTCATATCATTGCCATACAGATCCAATTATCTATTACAAATTAATTCTTCTAGTCCTTCCAGCACATTTTTTATCCCTTTGTCTCTGTCAGAACGCTGCTGTCACTACTTGCAAAGAAAACCAATGGAGGAGGTATTTCCCCATTGCCTAGTGATGCAAACAAATAATCTAGCTTTTCTACACTCTCCTGCTCATCAAGCTGAACTGGGTTTGACAACTGGAATGTATTAATTAAACCCTTGCACATTTAAGGGGAAAAGAGTCACTCTGCCAAATAAAATGGGACAATAATGAGGACAGCATTGGAGCATCTCTACTGAAAACGTGCCACATTTCTAGACATGTATTCATTCATCCACTTACCCTTCCCCCTCCCCCAGGATCACCAGTTTGGTATGAAGTTCAGAAACAAGGATAACAGCAAGTAGCACAGGAGATAAGCGGGTACAGTGAGTATTTTTTAATTTCTCTTATTAACGACATGAAGAATTTGCTCTTTTTAAAAGGATTTAGTATTATTTCCTCCCTCTATTCTTATGAAGCAAAAGCATAAGACTAAGAAAGGGGTCCATGCTGCACCATGCAAACACTCAGAATCAAGGCATTTACCATCACATATGGGATCTCAACAACCCTCTTCTGGGTTTTACAAATTACTTCCACTACGGAGTGCCCCTCGCTTTTGTAGAGTAGGATGCAGCTGGGGGAAACACTGATTGAAGGCTCAGCTTCTACAAAAATGGACTTAGGGGCATGGCAGGAGGAGAGAGAATACCCCAAATTCCCTTTGCTCCTCTCAGGACTATGGGTCAGGACTCCAGTTTGCAGCTGCAATCCAGGCAAGCCCAGCTGCAGATGGTCACCAGGAGAGATTGGTGGTGTTGTCTGGTGGCCATAAAGAAAAAGCCCTGTCACCACAACCTCTAAAAACACTGCATGGCAGCGCTTTCCAAGGATAGCCTGGAAGGGAGAGCAAGGCAGCAAACACTTGGAAACAACTAATTGCTTGAGAGAGAGTGTAAACTTAATAAGTAGGCCACACAGATCACATTTTTACCACCAGCACGTTGAACCATTTACAAAAAAGTTTTGTAATTCTGCATAATTAAGTCTTCTAATAATGTAGATTTGAAGACTACAGAGCCACTGCACTTAAGGTTGATGCTATTTTAATTACATAGAAAAGACATAATTTGGGAAGAAGCCTTGCAGTTTATTACATTTACTTCTGTCAAATAACTTATAATTGTGTGCCAAGGTGCCTGAGAAAAGTATTGTGGGTTTTTTGCCATTTTTAAACAGCTTATGCCACTCGAAAAGGATTACTTCCTTTGTAAGTTGCTGTTTCAACTGAAAGGTAGCAATTAATTAAGCCATTTACATAAAACTGTCTTGGATCAGCTACCTACAAAGATAAAGGCTGAAATCTACCTTCTAATTGAACAAATAAAGTTTTAAAAATAAATATATGTTGGTAATTATCTGTAATAATACAAATTAGGAAATTTAGCTGATAAAATGAATATGTCAGAAATTAAGACTAAATTCTTATCATCCAAATTGAATAGGAACAGTCTATCCAAAAAACATTCTTCTAATTTATCTTTCACTTATTGTCACATTACACATCTTTATATCATTTGATGTCTTGCCGTATCACATGATGCAAATGGAGAGGAGGTGGAAAGTGTCTCTATTTCAAGGGATGTGCATATTCTGATACGGGGTTTTTTTGTTTTTTTTTGTTTTGGGTATGGACAGGAGAGAAAGGAAAAACCTCTGTTTTTCACAAATTGTCATTATACACAGCAGGAAACAAAGAATGACATAATTTAGCAAAATAACCTGGGGTACTTCAACACACAATCAAAAGTAAACTGTTCATTTATCTAACTAACTGTATGCAATTGATATGAGTTCATAGTATACTAATATATGAAGTAAAATAAAATAGGTGTGTCTTTTATTGCAATAGTTTTAACAGCAGAAACACAGCTTAGAGCAAAATCATGGTCTCTCTAGCATTTAACTACAGTCTATATTTTTCCCTCTATATTTAAAAGAGGAAGTTGTACAAAAACATCTTATGCCAGTGGTGAAACAGATCTACACCAGAGATTTGCATTGCTGCAGCTACAGCAGCACAGACAGACGGACCCCGTGCAAAGTAATTTTTACATCCAACCTCTAGCACAGAAGGTGGTTTCTCATCCTCCACCTGTGTGGTGGTTCAGCTGATTAATGGTCTCACTGTGACAGCTGTTACACATGCAAAACCTGCACTGAAGCGAGTGGTGGGGTTTTTTTTGTCTGCATAATGACTCGAGGACACAATTCTGAGTCATATCACACATTCTGAGCCAGGTCTCTTCCTCCCCTAATTATTGCATTCTTTGCTAATGGATGGGACACATTTTCTTCCAATGTATCTCATCCAAGCGTTCTTCCCACACATAAATCAAACTTATAATACTAAAAACTTAATCTGGAGAGATTTCATATTAAAGCTTGCTCTGTCTGTCTCCAGGCAGTGATTCGGGACCTCGGAAGCAGCTGAGATTGCTCATTACACATGTTGTGCCTGCACTCACCAAATCAGATCTCTAAGACTTATGAAAATATTTATGTACACAACTTGGAGTACCTAGTGGGAGTGTGCATCTACATAACAATAAGCACAATGTTAAGTGCTCACAAGATCAGGGCTCAAATCAGCAAAAGATTTCACTCTGCAAACATCCCAATCTCATTTTTTACTACTGACCAATAATGGGGCATTCAGTCAGGATTAGTGGGCTTCTACACTGGGGAACATCTGTGCAGGTAACTCTTCAGGGCAGAGGACAGCACTACTTCTAGGTTTATGTAGAGCCTCCAGACTGTGGGCTACCCTTTGAAAATCAAAACAAACAAATTCCTGGCAAATAATCATTTAATACAACATCTGCTGTCTGATCCTTTACTGCTGTATCTCAAAATTTTATAATATTTTGTAAAATTATTTGAACTGAATTAGTGAACTAAACAAAATTGTCTTTTTACTTTAATTATACAGCAAACTTGTTCCCTGTGTACAATTCTATCCCTTCCAGGTCTACCAGCTGAGCTGCTGAGCACCTGTGGTAGTGATTTCTTCAGCTCCAGTCTACCACACGAGGTAAATCTGGCAGGCATTTACTGAGGCATTTTAGAAACTGAATAGAGCACCTCTTGCCCTGTTTTTATACTTGCTTCAAGGAAACATTTCAAAATAGGATATAACAATGGAGAGAACTGCATATCTAACATAATAAGCAAAAATTGAACACCTTTAGAGGTACACCTTTGCACAAGATTTCACATATGTGAACCAAAGCATAAATACAAAGATGTAAATGCACTACAGGAAATACTGTTCATGAATGTATGTTATGTAAGAAAACATGTCACTTCTTGATGTAATCTTCACTACTAGTCTGAAATCATCAGTCAAATAGGATGCAAAAATCTAAAAAAATTCCAAGAAAAACCCCCTGTGTTCTGTTTCTCTTTCAAACAGCGTTTCAAAGAATCCCTTTGCCTTTTATAATTTTTACAAAACTGAAACAAAGCATCACCCAGGTAAGTTTACTGATCCTTGGTTTAATAAATATAATGTACGTTCCCTGCCTCAATGAGAGTGAGCTACCACCTGACAGGCAACACTTCCATCTCAAGTTCAGCACACAAGGTATCATGATACAGTCACTGCAATGAGAACCCTTATGCACTGTGCATGGTCATTTCATGAGAGTGGAAATAGCAGATAAATATCTCTCGCCACATTACAAATAACAGAACACACACAATCCTCCCACACTTCTCCATCCACCCTGTATCAGTCACTGGTGTTAACGTGATTAATAAAACACAGTTTGGTCAATAACAATCAGCTTTTGCTTTCACCAGGAAGCTCATCTTTCCTCCTTTGCCTATGGCTCTTTTATAGTTCTCTACCTCTGGTTCCAGAAAATGGTATAGCTTTGCAAAATGCTTAGAGATGTTTCATCTATGGAAGATGCCATGGTGAATAAACCTCTACATTGCTTCACTCTACATGTGTCAAAAGTGAAGTTTCTTCTGCCACTAATGACAAGTGTCTTCTAGAACAGACAAGCCTAGCCTGAGGAGTCATTCAAAGGGTAAATGCTGTGTTTAAAAAGAAGGTCTACCCTTGGCAGAAAATCTGATATGTTCTCCTTTGCAGGAATATAATCACTTCTAATATCAAGATTGATTTGAACAAGAGAACTCTACCACAGCTGGATTTTTTACAGCTGGGGTTTTAACTTTACACCAAAAAGTTAAATCCCTGCTGCAAATGTGTAAGGCTGCATCTCCAGAGTGGTTCATTTCTCTGAAGTCCACCTAGAAACTGGCCATAGGTAAGCAATTCAGTTTTAAGGAAATTTTTGTTTTTGTACCTCCTGGATCATTATCTAGATGTATCTATTGAGTTACAGGAAGGTGATAGTCTTATGAAAGAAAGATCATTAGCTCTAAATTGCTCATCCTATTGCTGTTGATTTCTGTGATGCAACAACCTTTGGCAAATATACTTGAAACTATGTCACACTTGTCTCCTTCTGAGGATGCAATGCCAGTGAAAGTTCTCTGGTATCTGGAAGTTGTTTTCTTTTGTACTCATGGAACAGGTAGACAGGAGTTAAAAGCTGCCCTATTGCCTTTACATAAAAATGAGTTTGAGAAATCAATTCTGGAAATTATACTTCAGTTTCTACTTCTACTTCGCCCCAGATGACTTAGACATTACCTCGTTGACAAGGATCAGAAGGAAACCATTGTTTCAACTTGCCAAGCCTGTGGCTAGAAGTGACATTCTGAGTCTGATCTTAAGCAACAATCCCTAAGTAAAAGACTATATAACTAATTATTAATCCCTTGAGCTGTCTGGGCTATAGATGGCACCATCATACACTATTTATTTATTTGCATGAAATTCTGTGTCAAAATATTTCAGCAGGACTACATTGACCTGGAAAGATACCATAGGGATGGATGAGTTAGATATCCCACAGATCAGACAGATATTCTTAGCAAGTGTATGACTCTCAGAATGTTAAAACATACGAAGCTAGTTATAAAAAAGCAAAACGTATCACAGATTTTCTTCCTGATTTTTTTAAGTTTAAGAACAGCATATAAAGAAACAATAGAGCAGAGCAGAGTCTTAATTTTTCATCAGCTAGCTCTATTTGTAATTATTCCTATATTTTATCCTCTGCAGATGCCAAAGATAAAATAGGAACATAATTAAACGAAAAGTAAGGAGGAGATGTCCTGAACCTAAATGTGTCTAAGATAACCTAGTTTTTGGAATCTAAACAAATGCCTCTTTAAACATTTCTTCTGCAGTATGCCTCACTTGGAAGCATCTTCATTTCCATGAGAAAATCACAAAATTGAATCCCTGACACCGATGCAACTAAGACCTCAAGAGCTTTTCCTCCTTAAAATGTACAATCATTTCTCACTAGCTGACACTAGCTGTTGACCTGTGTGATTTGTTATCTTCAACATAAAGTACACAAAAAGCTTTAGAAATTCCACATACAGGACCATCTGGTTAGTGTTATCCCATTTATTCCACTCTTTTTCCATTAAATGTTTGAACCAGAAGTATACGAAACACTAATAATACGTAGAATGTTCAACAAATGCTAATGACTGACTATAACTTATCACATTTTTCATTCTAAATTCCTCATGGAAGAAATCCATTTGTTTTCAGAAATCTTCGCCATTAGAGAATTTTCTCACTGGCCTGAGGAACTGATATTTGTTCCTTTTGATAATTCTTGCCAGTCATGTGTGTGTAGGATTCAATCACGAGGAGTTAAAATGGTGTACGTTTTACTTCTGCATGTCTTACAGCTGTTTGAGTCCCAGGACAGGACTGTCTCTGTTGCTTCATTCGCTGAACAGGAAAGGCATATGCTGGCTTTTGAGTCCATGGCAAACAATATTCTGTGCCCAGGTGCAGAGAATCCTTCTCGAAAGTTCACACATGCCAAGGAGTGGAAATCCATTTTCTCATCCTTCAAAAATTTTCCAAGCCTGCATCAGCGTGAAAACCAATTATTTTTATTTGATAAACCAGGAGGAGAAATGGGCACACACACACCCTAGTCTAGAAAAGGCAGCAGCTCTATACTTATTGTGCTCTCCTGCAATCTGATACATCTGAGATCCTGCTCCGTAATTCAGACTCAACACCCACATTTCACACATCAGCTGAAGCTTCTGTCTACTGACCCTTCTATGGAAGGTATCTCTGTTTCTCCTGTTCTAATCATTCATTTCCAAATTACAGTTGCTCATTGAAGCAGGCATTTTGATCCTCCCCCACAGCTCCCCCAGACACAGCCACATGACCATTTGGATGGATGAGAAAAGGGCAATGGACACTAGGTCTGTATATATCTCTTTCACTCTCCTTTTGACCAGAAACTCTTTGTCAAATGTAGTAACAAAATTGAAAAACGGCAGTGCTGTAGATTGATTTTTTTTTGGAATCCAGTGAATGTGTGTCTAAAAAATCCTCTCCCTATCCACGCTGAAGTGCTACCACTCTCATCTGTGCACATGGGTATATCAGATAGCATCCACAGGACTCAGGACTTTCTGAAAATGAGAACTGAATATCGGGCAGGTCATCTCTCAAATCCAGCGCTCTCACCAGACCGAAAGCCAGAACAATTCCCAGCCACAGGTGTGGGGAAACTGATGTGTTCCAACTGTGTTTTATTCTAGCAGTTAGCACTTGTCCCTCAAGCTCTTGAGCTCCCCTCAAACTCTCCATTCCAGGCTGAAAAGAATAACTGAGGCCCTTGTCATGAAGTGAGGCTGCTTGGCACATCAGCCAACACCTGGAGTAGGAGAGCTATTGCCATTTTAAGAGCCTGGTTACCCTTTAATGCTGACAGGATTCTAGTGACTGACTGAGTTAAGGATGGGCCTGGAGGTCTTGTGCAACCTCATTACATTGAATAAAACGTATTTGAGACTGACTCCCTTGCATTTATGTGCATTACAGAAATGTATACAACATGCATTTAGGGGAGAAATACATTCTAGGAGCACACCCACGTCCAACATGCCAGTGAACATTTTATAAACCATTTTCATATTTACAACAAAACAAAGTGTTAGATTCTTGAACCAACAGTAGCCCCTTACTGAGCCTATATGTGTAGCAAGAGCAAAGTAGGGACAGGATCATGCATGGCTTGGGACACTGTTAAGGAAACTGAATCTCCTTTCACATCATTTCAGGTTCATCCTTTCAAACACCATTACAAATTAAAGAGCTACAATGAATTTTGTCATGGGTGGGGGTTTAGTTTGAAGCAACAATACTACATTTGATTCAAGAATAATCAATTGCAACCTATAATACCAGTGTGCCAGCTTTTTTAAATTAACTGACCACAGCCAGCAAACAGCTATTAACATGGTGACTGTGTGGGGATACAAAGATATGCAGTGTCTGTGCTGCTGAACCACAAAGTATTTTTAAAAGAAGAAAAATTTAAAGAGGATGACCTCCCCCTCTCCAACTGGCCACTAAGACAATGAACTTATTCAATCTTTACAGTCTTTTGTGCTTCTTTATAGGAATATTCCACCAATTTCCAAAATTATAGCTGGTGGTTGGCTTAATATGATTTTTGTTTTAAAATAATGACAGTGTTCACAACAGGGCTAAGTGTTCTATTAAATCAGTGATTAGTGCACCCTTGTATATATGCCACACGTCAAAACCATCACACATCCTTGTAATTGATTATAAAATCCTCTGTAAGTATGCACAGTAATAAGGCCACCCTGACATTGAAACATCCAGACACAGTTTACTACTCACTGCTAAATTCATCCATTCAGCGGGATTGACACCAACCTTTTCTATTTTCTCTCCCTAACAAACTGCAGATGTGTCTTCTGTGCAGGAGACAAAAACAAAAGACTTAAAGGATGACCTTCAGCACAGCAATATGGCCATAAGCTGGCAATGGCCGCAGGAGCAGAAGTGCTGGATGAGCTCTTCCCAAGAAGGATGGATGCACCAGTGACACGTCCCCAACCCAGGACAGAGTCATGCTCCTATTGCACCAACAGGCCAGTCCAGATCATCTGTTCCAGCCTTTCCATCAACAACAGATGGTTCATATAAGAATACAGTATAACTCAGGGTTTGGGGTTTTTTTTTCAGATTTTGAGGAATATGGTTGCCTAAGGACAGATATGTGCTTTGCTATAAGACTGCCTGGTAGTAAACACCCTTTTAAAAAATCCAGCAATATTTTTCAGAAGCAAGTAATGAAAACTGCACAACTGAGGACATAACAAACCCAGCGTCTTTAACAGACTGAGAAATCTGTTAAGCTGAATTTTAAATGAATATGATAAATCAATAAAACAAGGATTCTTGTGCCATTCTTGTACTGGTTGAAAAAAAAAACCCAAAACACAAATGAAGAGACCAGTGACTTTTTTTTCCCCCTAGCAGAAAAGTATACTTTCGTCCTATTTCCTTATAATAAAGAACAAGAAAATTCTTTGGGCTCAGGCAATATAACTGTTCACCTCAAAGGTAGATGCCAGGCTTAGAAAATTTCTAGCGATAATTCCTGAATTTCAGAAAGCAACTGTGAGGCGCTGGTTATGATGGGGATGCATACAAAGCCATCCTTACAATGCACCTCTTCCTTCTGCTTATTGAAAGAGCAGCTTTGGAAAAGCTTGAAGAATTTTTTTGATACTGGCATTTTCTTTGCTCATCACTTTGACCATTGTTACTCCTCTTTGCTATGGTTTCCCTTTTTCTGTTATATAAACATAATCTACTTGATTTTTCTTTCAAAGCATTCTCAGCCTAATCCCCTCCCAACCTATTCTCATTCATTTATTCCAGAGGGGAGAGCTCCCACCTCCAGTCAGCCCCTGACAGTAGGCTCCATCACCCATTTGTTACCTTTTCAAGCAAGGATCTTTGTGCTTTCTCCCCTGCTGCCCCCATGCTTGGGTAGAGCTCCTTGTTCATGTCCACAAAGCTGCCTCGTTATCCTCCTTCAAATCCCCTCTCAAACCTCCTCTTAACTCTGATGCCAGAAAAAAAGCTTTACAATGGCTGTGCTGCAGCAATATTGAGCCCACTACCTATGAAGTCGACCTTCTTATTCACTCCTCATGCTTCCCCATCTGCTTATACCCACCTGTTGTCTCCTGTCATTGGGTTTAAAATTTATCAGAGGAGAAAGGGCTAAATCAGCTTGAATTACTCTGCCTTTGCTGAGAATGCATATTCCTGTCAGCTGACATGAGGCAACTTGTTACCCTGAGAAAACATCTTTATATGCCTCAGCCATCTGGATGTAAATCCTCTGGAGGGGGCAACTCTGCTCTGCATTTGAAGGCAGCCTAAGGGTCCTGGTCCTGGCTATTCCATAGCACAAAAACATTGCTGGATACATAACAAGGATTATGTTTGCTCTTCTAGGCACCCAATTGTGTGTGTTACCATAGCTTGGGAGCCTGAGTACATGGACAGAAGACAGAAAGCTTACTAAACAGTTGAATGAAATATGGGTCAGCCTCTCAGGGTATTGAACATATGGCCCATATTTAAATATGACTAATACACAGGCCAAATTCTAATAAACATTTAAAAAGTTGGGTGATAGACATATACAGCTACAAACTACCTGGTTACCCATCCATTAACCCAGTTACCATGAGCAGGGGGTTAAAAAAGTTTCACTTTGATAGCAACATCATCTATCTCTACAAGGCTGCTATTTCCACTGCCTCCTCTCCCATCCTGTTGGACAAATAATAGAGCAGCATCACTCACTCTCAACAGCCTCATAGGCAGGATTGAAACTTTTAGCTACTGTGAAATTAACTTATTTTAAAAGCTAGATAATATTTTACAGATGAAATGGGTTTTGAGTGATGCTAACAGAAGTGGGTTGGTGCTGTACAGGGCAGGGAGGAAGACTTCCTCTGAGCGGGGAAATCAAGCCTCTGAGTCATTCAAAGTATAGGAAAACATCTTTGATTAAAACAATCAACCTAATTTTCAATCTGTCATTTAGTTAAAAAAAAATTAATTAGTATTTTTACTCTGAAAATAAATACATAGCATTCAATACCAAAAATCTCAGCCTTTAACTTTGTGCTTGCTTATTGTCTGAGGGTGAGGCTTGAATTCGTCCTTGCCTAGAAATCCCATTTAGGGAAGTGTGAGATCAGTTTCTTCCCTTTAAAAAAACCCCAACTTTTACAAGTGGAAAAAAAATCCCACAGAGGCTGCAGGGTAATGTTTTTCATTAACCGGAACACGCATTTTCAGAAGTAAATCTGCATGCTTTTTTTCTGGCAATAATTAACAAATTATGGTATATAATTTTTTTAAAATTACTCCCCAGATAATGACTTTTCTGTTAGTTTACACCAATGAATACTGCCAACCTGTTTGTTTTTAAGAACAAAGCAAGAAGTCCAAAGCCCATTGCTGCAAGCCATATTTCCAATCCCTATCTTCTGCATAGTTTTGAACTATAAAAAAGAAAATCTTTTTCTAAAACTTAATATAGAAAAATGAGCATGACCAAAACAGTTTCAAACCCCAATCTTCAAATGAAAGTGCAAAATGAATTTGAAACTGCAAATGAAGTAACATTTGTTTTAGTAAACAGCAATTTGTACAGATAAGGTTATTTACACAAGAGCTCAACACATTTTTTCCATCTGTATTATTTGACAAGATGGATCCAAAATTCAAGAAAGTTAAAATTGAATAAACAAGGGTATCCGTATATTTAAAAATCCATTTATTTTACTACTTCACCTAATAAAAAACCAGCCCAATGCAACTGCCATTTTAAGGAAGTCTTACAGAGTTTGAATGAGCAAGTGTACTTCATTACAAAAGATAAAAGTTTCTTCTTCCCTACAGTGAAAACAGGTAATTTCAGAGGCTGTGGCTTATAATTATTCACTGCTGAAAGGATTTTAAAAGGTCCATATTGAAAACAGTGACCCCCAGCTTCGCCTCAGAATGAATGGAGGTAAAAATTCTCATTTTGCTGGAATGCTGGTTGATAACTGCTAAGCAAAACATGCATTTCTTCATTACAGTGTGGTCTGCAAGTTCATTTAAATAACAATATCATCCAGCATAAAAGTCACAAAAGAATTATCTTGCAATTTCAATATGTTGAAATGTATTATTAGTGCTAACAATGGGCACCTTGAGTAAATAAATGAATGTCTGTTATTGGCAGCATTACTTCCGACTATTTAGCTTTATGGAATATCAAACTTTATAATTCAACACCTTGGTCAAGAGTGTTTGCTTGTGTTACTTTTGAACTGGAATTGACATTTTTTAATGTCTCTCCAATTTCCTCTTCCTTTCCCCACTGTTACCAAGAAAGTAAAAATAATACATTGCCCAAGCATGGGAAGCACTATTGTGTCCTTTTGTGAGATATTTAAAGAGCCACCTTCATACTGTCATTATTTTTCATGACAAAAAAACCCCTAAACATGGAAATTAGATTTTTTTCGAAAGGTATCTATTTATAAATTATATCAACAGTATACAAAACCCACCAACAGTCTTTTCTGACCTGCAAATCCCACAGATCTCACAGAAAAAAATTAACGTTTTAGAATATTATTATTACAGGAAATAATCTCTATCTCAAGAGACCCCACCCAATCTATTACCATTAAGATAGAAATCACATCACAAGAAGTGCACAGCCTCTGAGACTGATTTCGTTTCCAAAGCCATGCGATGATGGCAAGTGCTCTCTAAGAAAACATCCCCACTGTGAGCTTTCAAATGGCTCCAGGATGAGGAGGAGCTGGGTTATCAGAGATCACCCCACACCTGACTTTGTGGGGTATCCCGACCACTGATGGAGTTTTCAGGGTGGAAATTCAGCCTGGTTCCCTCACCCCCATATACACAGGGCTCATCCAAAACCCAGACTTTCCCCTCCTCCCCACTGTCGGTGATCCAGCTGGAATCCATGTGGTGCCAGAGAGGACAAGCTCTGATGTGGTCCCTAACAACAGAGGTGACCCATGATTTAATCACGGCCATGAGCGGGGCTGTGGAGCTTTCACACAGCTCTTCCTTCTGGTGATGCTCTGAGGGCTCCACCACAGGTTTCTCTCAGCTGCCTTTTGGATTCCCTGTGCCAGCCCTTGGGTGCTTCCCCTTTGCACGATATTTCTGCCCCCTCAGCAGAGCTGATGCCACAGAACAGTTTGCTCAGTGCAAAGTTGGCTGTTCAGCTTATTTCACCAGCAAAGGTTAAGTTTGATTTAAGGCACTGTTCTTTGCACTGAAATGACTGAAACAAACCCCCTCCCATTTGATTTTGTCAGGTTTGCTGTAGGGTTGGCAACCTCAGGCAGACTGATGGGATGGACAGCAAGGAGATGGTAATGTCTTATACACCACAGCTATATTCCTTGGGGTACATCTGCCAATATCCCACACGTACTCAGTCTGTTAGTCACTTGTTCACATCCCAGATATCCACTAAAGAGGACACCCCCAAAAATAAATCACCTTACATGAAAATGGCAGATTCAGTTGAGCCTAAAGGAAGAAGAAACTTCTCCCAAAAGACAATTAATACAACGAAGTTGTGCAGCATGACTTGTGCAAAGGTATTTATACCATTACCACAGAGACTGAGAAACGGATGGAGACTGCTGGGATATGCTGAACCAGGCAGCAGCTTCAAAACATGGATGTAGTAAAATATTCCTTTCTTTTATATCACCATAGAAAGGATGCAGTTTGTAATTCAGGAAGACAACACTTACTTATTTTCACAGATCTGCAGGTAAAAAGAAATGCAGGTCTGTTTAACATTAACTACATTGTCTCCATGGCCATATGTAGCCTGGCACGGTATCTACCTCAAATGATTGCAGAGTTTGTAATGACTGACAATGCAGAAGTCAGTCTTGTATTTAAGGTAGAATATTCAGAATGAGAAATGCAGGTTCTCTTCTAAATGTTGTAACACATCCCCTGCATCACCTTTGGTAGGCTACAGCCTGTGCATCTGCAGCACATGGCAAAGATAACACTACTCCCTTCTCCCATTCTTTGTCTTGACAACCAAGATCATTAACTCATCAGTGCAGAGAATTTCTCTTAATTTGTGTTTATACAGTAATTTGTACAACATGGCCCTAATTTCAGATGGAGACTTTATGCACCACTGTACTTCTAAATAAAGCCTAGCTCGATTTCTTCAAGTCTACAGAGCCAAATGACAGCAATTCATTTAAACAAATTGAAGAAGGGCTGTACATGGGAAGACAGAAAGGGACTGAACATGTGGTTAGCAAGGGGGAGTTTCTTGTGCTGTTAATCCAGTTCCAGGGTGACTGCTGGGAATCTTCTTTACTCAGTAAAGTCCTTAATTATGAAGAGAGTCTACACAGAACTGCTGAGGACAAAAACAATGAACAAGTGTCATGGTTAAACTATCTCTTCTTTCATAACTGGCTCATTTCAAATGTGTAATAGAGAAGTCTACAAACTCAGAACCACTGGATCAGAAGCACTATATTGTTTTTATACCATAGGTCAATGCATCAGCATCCTGTAGCAAAAAGGGTATTACACAAGTGCTGAAAGGAGTAAATATCAATGAATAGTAGTAGCCTGTGACGTCTCCAACATGTGATACTGCAAACTCAAAAAGCAATTTGGCACTTCCAAATGCTGGCACTAAATACGGTCGAGTAATGTGTTTCTACAGCTCTCATTCTATACATGTGTGATCTCACCCTCAGGTCTATAGCCAAATACAAGAAAAGAAGTAAGGGGGAGCTGCAAAAACACGTGAGAAAGAAACACTAAATAGCAATTCTCCAACCCCCACTGTTCTGTGGCACAGAGACAATGTTAGCAATGGAAATCCTGTTGCAGGCAGCCAAATACTCAAAGAGAAGAAGAATCCAAGCAGCAACAGACCTGCAAATCTCAAAAAGATCCTACAGCCAGACTTACAGCCTGTTTTAGATCCCCTGCACAGACAGGTCTGATCAGGCATGCCATCTTTTTTCTTGTTTCTGTAAGCACATAAAAGGTTGATTGCTCCTGACTTCAGCATGTTTTTGCTCTAATGTGCAAACTGCCAGGCAGTCCCACACTAGAGATCGATATCACCCAAATACTGCAAGGGATTCTGATAAAGTATTAACTGAGTGCTCCGACCAGTTATTAATGGAAGCTTTCTTGGTTATTACAGCCATCATGTCAAAACTCGAGCCAAAGGAATTTACCCAGGCTCTGTCCAAGGAATACGACACAGGAATGTGATACACATATGGCAAAGATTTAATGTATGTGATGACTGCTAGGCAAATGATGTTTTTATTGTCCAAGAAACAATGGCATATTCAAATCTGGTATAAGTAAGGAGTGAATAACGATGTTAGATCATTGCACCACCAGAGACACACAGAAGAAAAATTTGTTGCAAAATTTGTCTCTCTGTGGATGGAGTAAAAGGACACTGAGGGCGGGCAGACCATCAGGAATCGAATTGCTTTCAGGAAGAGGAGGGCTGGCATTTTTTATTGTCAGTAATTTTCTAATGAACTGTTGACAATCACAGATGCTCTCACACCTCAGACAGCTGGGGTTCTCAAAAATTCACCATGTGGCCAAGTGTCAAATTTTAACTGGCTTTTACCTGCCTTTGTGGTTCTGACTACTCAGAGTATGCCAGTGGTTTACATTTTTGCCATTTGGATAGTTACTGGCTACATGCAATAGTTTCCATTTGCCTTTGCCCTGTCGTGTAGGTAAACACTGCAGTTTAAAACCAAGAGTAAACCATGCATGGACCAGCAAAATGAAAGGCAACTTGTAAATAGCAACCACAAAGGAATGCAAATTTCCTAATTGGAAAAAAACCATACCATTTTTCATTTAGCTTTTAGGAGCATCATAAAAATGTGCACAAAATCACCCGTTTTCCACAGCCCTATCCCTTTTTTGGTCACAAGAAAAAGGCAAATTAAAAATGGGTTTGTAACCAATCCCTAAGCCATGAAGTTTTCACAACAGCAGTGATACAAGTTTTAAGGCAAAACCCCAAATATTAAGAATTAAAAACACAGGACTTGCTATCAGACAATCACAATTATCCATTTGTCCAAATTATAGGGTTCCTCTGGACTTAGTGATTGCAAACACAAGAACATTTTCTGAGAAAGCTACCAGAATGGGATGTAAAAGTATCTTTATAGTCACTGCTCTGGTTTGATTTCTGGTTTGAAACAAACTAGAGTAAATTCAGAATTGCCCCAGAGCACACAAGAGACCAATCTTTACGAGTCCAAGAAACCCATTGGAGACTGTTACTTTTACCTAGCTACATCCTCTAAAATTCAAGAGTGGAATAACTGCCCTCCACAACTTGAGGGTCTCGAAATGTCTCAGTTATTTTCCCGTGACAGGCCGTTTCATCTGATTTAACAGAAAACAAAAATTGAACTTTTACATAGGACTTCTTAGAGGCTCTTTTTTATGAGAACTATCCCAATATGAAACAGTTTTCTTTAACAAACACTGTTCTTGTTAGCTTCTGCTAAAACAATAGGCATAAAGTGGTACCTTTTGAATCTTCTCTCTCAAATAAGGTATTTCTGAACTTGATAACATCACCTGAAATATTCTGCCTTTTTATGACCTAGAAAAATGGCTGGTATCCTAAAAATGTGTCTATTTTTAAATGATATGTATTTGATCGTTTGACTTGTTTTTAATCATCTCATACAGAAGTGATGCGCTACTAATGACAACTGAAGTACCCGAAGATACCTTTCATTTACAGATTTCAAATTAAACATCTCCCAACACTCTGTGAGAATTGTCACCTTCACTTCAAAAACTAGGGAAAAAAAATTAGTAGAAAACACCTTTTATATAGTGGAGAGAGAGAGAAAGAAGTCCAGCCAGATTACATATTCCAGTCTAATGTTTTATTGCTACATGGCACAATCTGGTTTTCTGTTGTCCATTAATGGTATTTAAAGTAAAATAAAGAAATTAACTACAACTGGTACTTTAGAACAGGGGCCTGCACATGCCACAACCCTGGTAACAATTATTCTGATGACTTCCACTATGCATTACAAGTGCATATTACTTTTAATCTTGCAGATTAAGCTACAATAGATTGTCAGACTGTGGTTCCTTCCATATGCACCCAGTGTGGTTCCTTCCAAACCCTGCACCCACTGTGCTCCTCACACAACAGGACCATAAGGCACAGGGGCTATTGGCCCTGTGCCACTTTTAGGGTGCAAGATCACCCTCAGGGGTCCCCAGTGCCCAGAACTTCCACCTGATCAGCAGTTCATGATGCTTCACTCTTCAGGGCCATAGGAAGGCCTACAGCAAATGCACCCACATTTTGGTGTTTGATTTGCACTGTCACTGTGGATTCACAGGAAATGCATGGGAACAGATGTAAGAATGGGGACAGCCTTTTGCATGTCAGTGATGCACCGTGTTGTGCTGCTCTCTAGATTTAGACTGAATTTCTCTAAGATGGGACTGCATACACTCCTACTCCACATAAGTCATTGAATCACAGATTCTTCTCTTATGCAGGAAGCCTCTCTCTTTTGGGGTCACTTTCACTAAAAAATGAAACCTCTCTTAGGAAAGACTGCCTTGCTTGTTCTCCCCTGCCCAAGCTCTCTGCACATTCTCCAAAACTGTATTTTAAAGTGCTAAAACAACTGGCCTTTCGTTCTGTCTCAGGGGACATTTCATTGTTGCAGACCCCAAGCCCGTGTCGAGAAGCCAGAATGAGTGGGATTTCAAAAGCTGCTCCCATCCTATTGTGCTATAACGCATTTTTTGAAAAGCAGCCAGCTTGTCACTCAGTCTGTACTGTTAGCACCTTTTCCCTTCCCAGGGAGTCTCAATCCCAAATGGAGATAAGACAACAATGGAGAAAGCAAATTAGCCCCACGTTCAAAATGGAGATGGCAGGCAGGTGTAGAAGCAGAACACACCTAAAATTTCAAGGGTAATTTGTAGATTTTACAGAACTCTTAGATACAATCTAGCATCACAATATTCATGTATGTACTGATGTTCCTTTAGGACAGTTTGATAAATATGGAAACATATTGAAATGCATTTCAGATTAAAAAAAATAATAATTTAAAAATACCTCCTGTAAGACTTTCCTCAGATATTCCCAATACAAAAATTTGTGTCTCTTTCTCTGTCACATAGTTCCTCCCTTTTTGTCGTCACCTCGTAAAAAGTAAATCATCCTCTAAGAAGCCAAGTAAAATTTTAAAGCAGTATTTTTTTCTGGAGTCATGTAATGTTTGGCTCTGTTCCAACTCTCATGCAGGAAATCTAGATAACATCTAAATAGCAATGACTTTTTCATTGAAGAGAAGCTGCTGTGTAGATGTAATGCCTTCTCTCCTAAATGAAGTAATTGGTTTGACTGTAAATGACGAAAAGCTCTGTTCTACTGAGTTACCCAATACACTAAAATAAGGAAAAGCTACTGAAGACTGCCTCCATGTGAGCCCATAACTCATAAGCACTTATTTATCTTATGGTCTACTGTGAACTCCAGCCCAAGTTTTTATTGTTTGACCTTCTGAGTGGCCAGAAAACCAGGTCACAATGGGGATGGCATGGACAGAGAGTGCTGACACACGAGACATCAGACTACACTGGACTGACTGAAGCTGTGTCCTGCTGGGCTCCTGGAGGATATTGCCTTCACTGGAGAGGTGCCTGAATGGGAAATGAATCTATTTGTGAACAGCTGCAGTTTACAACCCAGTATTATACTGTAAATTAAACCAATGTCAGGCTACATTAATATAGCAGATTATAAACAGTGGTGGAAGAACAAATGCACATCCCATCCAGCTCTCACCATGATGGTTGCACTGACTTCCCAAAGAAAGGCAGATGAACAGACATGAGTAGAAGCTGCTTCAGCCACATAGCTTAATTCCCTGTTCAGTGTGTCAGAAAACCCCTGATATAATTCATTAACAAAACTGGTTTCCTTTATGAACTGAGCTGGGACACAGGGCAAATCAGCACTTTCCAAGAAGAAAAAAAACCTAGAAGATGAAACAGGATCAGCTTGAAGTCTGCCTCCTGCCCTTCAAAGCCAGGTCCAGTCACAGTCTGAGAAGATGGACAGAACAGGTTACCCTGATCAGTGTAACAGCCCTGGGCAGGAGGGAGATGAGGAGCAGAAATAATGTTTAGCATCTCAAAGGTAACTAAGTCTAGACCCCTGGAAAACAGGCAGCACATATACATGTGACATATAGGTGGAATATAAGCACCATTACTTAAGGTAAAGGACTGCAACTTTGGCAGAAGAGGTGGAAAGCACTCCCTGCTCAGCCACTCCTCAACCTGGTTTCTATGTTTAGCTCAGATTTATGAATCCCACACTTGGAAACAAGTGCCTAAAAGACAGAAGAGGCAAATGTGCTTTGCATGACCAGGGCTTAAATGCCTACTGTCAACCAGAGTGAACGGTACTGCCAGATAAAACCTTTTGAAAGCAGAATGTCAGTAAAGGAATCTTAAACATACTGACACACATAAAATATTTTCCTAGTGGCATATTTCATGGACTATAACCTTACAAAACTTTTGAATTTATGGAAGCTTTGCCAATAGTGGAGTGCCACTGGAAATGTTCTATAATTAGGACTAAACACAAGAAAAAAAAACCAAAATAAACCATTGAAACTAGCCATGAAATCATAAGTGCTTACTTTTCTTAGATTATAGAACTGTATTTGCAAAGATGCCAGAGCAGTATAACTAGACGTGTTCAAAGAGCAAAGAACAAAAAATCACTAGGTAAATGCTATGCAACAGCCTAAAAATACTTTCATTAAGTTAAGAAATGGGTTCTCCTAGAACATTAAAATTGCCCATTAAATGAAGAAACTAATAATTGGTACTCCTGAGTTGTGACACTTCATAACCTGTGCAGGAAAGCAGCAAATGAGATCAAGGAAAAATCACTGGAAGCAGAGTTTAATTTGTACTGCAATATTATCATAGTCAACCACAGTCTAGAAAACCACAGAAAGATAGATAGTAATGGGAAGGTTCTTAAAACCATGAAGGGAAAGAACTCCTGAACTGTAAAGCCTGAAACCTGACTGGGTTATGGTACTGCAGGACAATGTTCCCCAACTACTGTATCATATCAACACACAGCCTCATGAGCTTTTACCTCCACGTTCTTGCATAGTTAGAACAATTCCTAGCCACAAGCAAAGAGAGGGGGAAAGGGTCAGGGCATCCAAACACCAGCCCTACTCTTTACTACTGCTGTTTTTCCCACAGTTCATTCCCCTGACTTCACTGCCACTGAGCATGGATAAAACTGAAAACAAATCATGTTGATCAAATCAATTATTAAGTTCTGAATATTAATCTATACTTCAGTGAGGGACAGGTTGGAAAGGACATGGACCATGTCCAGCTTGGGTGGAACTTCTAAGAGACCAGTGGTTTAAGAACCACCTTCAGCTTTTCATGGCAAGAGCGCCCTGCTGGTTTTTTTCAGCGCTTCAGAAGAGGAGACACAGAACAAGGCAGCAGAGTTTACATTGGACCTCTCCAGTCTGCTCTGCTCAGAAGAGGTGACAGCAGGATATTGCTCCCAGCTGGATTCTGCAGTTTTCACAGCCACAGAACAGCACTATGGTCTCTCTCCCTGGGACTCAGGGCACAACCTGATGCTGGTCAGGTTGAAGGACTGATCAGCTGCATCCACAGGCTGTAGAGTGCTAATGCTCAGTCTCCATCAGAGCCTTTTCCTGGCATTGCTATGCTGGCTAGGAACAAGAAAGACAAAACCAAACCAAACCCTGCCAACATTACTTTTCCAGCAAAACTTCCAGTGTTAATGTAGCAGTGGTGATGGAAACACGCTATTGTTGACTCAGCTAATGTCCTTCAGAGGAGCAGTGTCGCCACGCCAGGCACAACAGACCACTGGCACCAGCACCAAGCTTGGCACTGACCTTGACTGGGGCTGATGCCAACTACAATGAGTTTCAACACCTTCTCTAACAAAACATGGCAAGAGATTCACCAAAGGCTCCCTGCAAGTAAGAGAAACTAATAGGAAAAACTCCTCAGGCAAGCGTGTGATACATCACCTAAAGTGTCCTTCAGCGAAATGACAATACCAAACCAGCTGCTGGAATGGAGACAACATTGTTGAACTTGAACTTGGGAGGGTGTGACACAGCTTAAGAAACAGGCTGTTGACTAAGCTAGGGGAAATGTCATCTTGACAACCAGCCAGTCGGAAGTGATTGCAGATCCTCTCTTTGTATTTGCATCTGCACGTCAAAGACACCACGGTTTTGACAATGACCATCCCTTTACAGGCCTGCTACAATATTTGTGTCATCACCTTCCATTGAGACACTGAATTAATTAATATTTATCTTTTGAATGATTCAGGCAGCAGTGATGCTTGAATTAGCACCAGGTTGTGCCATCAATGGCTCTTAAGCTAATATTACTAGAACAAAACAAAAATCCCACTAAAAGGAGAACATCTTTAGCACTGAGCACTAGAGAAGAGTATTTACATACTACATCTTATTAATAAACACTCCAGTATAGTGAGAAAACAAATAGATATCAGCCTGAAATATTTAAGTAGTGAATCTAATGCTGCTGAGCTGGCATGAGCTGTCATAATCGATGGGAATTGTTTACACAGACTCCATTCCTTCAGTTACGCAAACAGAGCTCGTGTAAACACCAGACCGAACACGTCGGTGCATGGCCCCATTCCAGGCTACTCAGAAATGCAAGACACTTCCACTCTCAGTGACAGCATCATCCCATGGACAGAGCTCACGGAGCAGGGATGAGGCAAGCACCCATCTGAAATTCCTCACTCAGGACGTACACAGGACATTGGGCAAGTTGCTTTCACTCAGAACCTATTTTTCCCACTTCTCTAAAGCCTACTTTTCTCCCACAGCTCTTTAGGATTTATGGCAGAAAGTTAAAAATGAGTGTTTTTAATTACTCCTATGGAAAAATCCTATAGGATTCAGTAACTGAGGTGGGGATGGGTTGGATTTTTACCTAGGATGACAGAAAAGATTTCTGCAATGGAAAGTTAGAGAATGATTCAAAGCCTTGCAGAAAGAATACCCGCTTTCACTAAACTTGAATAGAGTTGTGAGAAAAAGCTTCAGAGCCTTGCTGATTTCTGTGGATTTTCCTTCTCAAATTCACTATTTCTTTTTAGAGGAGAACACTTCTCCCACTATCATCATCCAGAAGCTTTATTTTTCTCGTTTCATTAAATACCTTCTTGTAATCTCCCTGTTCTCTTTTAATATCAAAGTAATGTTTATACCCAGTTATTTTAGAAACTTTGCCAGCATATGACATGATGCTAGTGCTTGTAAAACTAAAGCCAATTTCATTATATTATACCTCAGGATAGCTATGAGGGGAACACTGTCTGATACAGAAGAAAGAAAACATGCTTTCTTCCTGCATTAGAATGTTATCAGCTTATGACACCTAAATAAACTTTACTAGCATGAAAAAGTTTACTATGCACTCATAAAATGGACCCATTGCTGAAGCTCCTAATGTTTGTTTGACGTTTAACAGCTGAAGGGCAAGTGTACTAAAAGGAAATTATGTGGTTGAAATGGAGTTTCATAGTTTAAAGACAAATTTAAGATAAACGTTCAAAGCAGACTCTGGATTTTGCACTTGAAAATGTACCAGCTACCCATCTTCGCTATCAAACCCATGCAGGATAATGTCACCAAGTTTAAACCACATTAATACTACTAATCTGTTAATTTAGCTCAGTTCTCAGTAACAATGAGACAGATCAATTTGATCTGCTGTTTACCAAGCTTGCAGAGATCATTAATAGTGGTAGCAAATCTCCTAGAGTGGTGAAAGTTAGTCTTCCAAGTGGAAATGAAAAAGCATGACTGGGAGACAGGAAGGGTCAGAAGGGCTGTGTATTTCTCAAGGACGAGTTTTCATGACACTGGCATAAAAAGTTAACCCAATAAACTTCATTTGATAATTTCAAAAGAGATAAGTTGAGAATCTGGAGAATTTTAAACCTCCTGAAAGCATGGGCCAGCGAAGAAAAGCTTTCTCCTACAGCTCTCCTTCAGAGTTCTAATATCCAGCTTGAGCTTCTAAGCCCATGACCAAAGCAAAGCCATTGTGCTGGGCTTTCCTATAGAGAAACTCAGGTGGGAACAGACAACTCTATTCACAAACCACAGCAGGTCTGAAGTGAGGCTGCAAACACTGCAGGTGAATGTGTTACCCACCATCTCATTGGCTTCCACCATCCTTTCCCAACCCTCCCCACTTTAAAGAGCTTTTTCATAATTTATTGTCTGGAAGGCAAAATAGTTAATGCTGATGTGTTCAGGAATAGCATGCAGAAGGTTCCTAGGTTCAACAATCCATTTCTTGCCTCATCTGACAAAAGCATTTTGACTGTTTAATAATAACAAAAAAAAAATCCACATTTTAAATATCTGAGAGAAGATATTTGTTTTAATTAGGAAGCTGTTGATTAATTTAACCCTGTGTAAACGCCATATTTAGCTACCATTAAACTGAAAAATACCTAAAGTAATTAACATGGCATCTTTTAAGAACTTTCCTCTAAAAGCTTTTAAGATTTTGTTTTTATTGTTTTCTGTCATGACAACAGAAATGCATTCTTTCTTCATCAAACAAATAGAATATCAGAGCAGTTACCTTGCATGTGAAAAGTGTTTCTACCTCCTTTCTGGGATGCATCAAAATCTGCTTGAATAACTCTTTAGAGAACCTGATGTGGATCAACACACAGCACAACTCCTGAGGACTCGAGAAGTTCACTGCATCTAGGCTTGGCTGTGTATAAAACTGGCAGGGCATTTTAAATTGCATCCTCACCTCAGGCACTTGTCATTTCATTTTGGGAATTCAAATTTTTTCCAATCATGAATTACATAAATTTCATGAAAGATTTCTTAGAGTGTTAGCTGACTAGCTGTTAAACAAAGAATCCCCTGGTTTCTTAAGAGTACTTCATGATGTGCAATGGCTAAGAAATATATGCATCAATAAAACTTTTAAATTGTCGTTATATTAGTGTCTGTATCTCTTGAGGATGGAACTATGAACAGCACCATTGTTTTCATATGTACAAGAAGTTGTGTTTCAGCTGGCTGCTACATACAACTAACCAAACCCGAGGTCCATCACTTTTACTCTGAATACTTCCTTACTTCCCAAGGAGTCAATTAAGCCAATGGAACCATTCATAGAACAAGAATACTGGAATTCAGCCTCTAAATCAGTCTGCTAACTGGTTAAACTGTGCTTACTTAGGAAACAGTTAGAAAACAATTCCGAGTTACAGCATAAATAGAGGAAAAGCTTCACAGCCAGCCAGAAATCTTGGACTGCTTCAGCAGCCAGAGAAAGTTCAGTGCCAGTTTTGCTCTAGTTTTTAAGGACAGCTTTGGGCTATGTTGTGGATGCATTACACACAAAATGGAGTGCTTCCCCCCATCTTTCCCTAAACAAAGCTTTATTAGTTGCAGTAGAAATTCTTCATTTAACAAGATTTTCAGTCTTGCAGAAATTAGAAGCACAGCACCTTCAGGTTCTAAGTCACTACTTATTATTTGTTGACTAAAAGGAAGTCAAATTTCATTTGAAGGACAAACGCAGGATATGCTTTTAATTTGCAGATAATAAAGACCTTTCTTGTACTTACTTAGAATAAAACCTAACAGAAAATGTCTTTGAGAGCAGATCAGTTCTGGAAACAGCTTGGCACTAGTGTAGCAGTAACAGAAGGTGAGAGGAATGTGAACCAATCTAGAGGTGGTAAGAGAAAAACCACTTAATGCTAAACATGTTAAATGGGTCCACAAAGGCCTTTGAGAACCATGTACTGCAGAATTAAGGGGCCTCAACATTTCCCATTGAGATGTCTCAAATTTCACTACTGTAAGAATTTGCCATAACACAACATGACCAGACCCCAGTATCACTGCACATGATGCTGAGATCATGTCACACTTGAGGCTTCACCGGAGAAACAATAGCACTGGAAACCAACACCCAGGGGTAGTCTTAAGCTTTTCAGCTATCATGAGTTACAAGACCTGAAGCGGTTCTTCAGTTTCCTTTCCAGGGCAATAACATTCCCCAAAGGCTTCTGGCATTGCATGGGAAAGGGTGTGAGGGCCTTTCTGGCCAGCGTTCAGCACTGCGAGGAGGGACAGCAGGACACGTGTGGATCCTGGAATGGGAGGCACCAGGGAGATGCACAACCCACCTGGGAACAAATTAGTTAATTGACTTCAAAGGTGAAGGAACATTCCAAGCATTTTCATGCAAGGTAAAAGCTTTCAGAGAGAAAAGAGAGCTGTGACAAAGAATACCTGCACACACTGCTATATGTGGCTAGAAATACATGCATCCATTCTGGGGAAGTCTCAAAAATAACAAACTACCTAGAAAAGCTGCAACATTTAGGACCTAGAGATCACTGCCTGGTCTCAAAACATCTCATGGACAATAAACATCTATCATCAAACTGTCAGCTCAGAAACACTGTGGATTATGTGGTTGTGGGTCACCAATTGTCCACAGGAACATCTGGGGAACTTGGATCAAGCTGCCTTCCCTCTATTAAAATATTGCAGTAACAGGCTAGTTTTCTTTGCAGGTCTCATAGAGCTGAAAACAAAGCCACATGCTTCAAAGTTACCTCCAGCCTTGTGTGAAGGATAGTTGTGCTGCATGAGAAGCACATCAGAAACTGTTCTGGAGTCACTGTTCAACTTACTGATACTTTGAGACATCAAGTTATGCCAAAGGGGAGGAAGGGTGTGTAACAGAGAGGTTCAAGGCTGATGGTTTGCACAAAGGTCAACAATACAGAAGCCTTGCCAGGGAATGAAATACCTTCCCATCTTCCTTCCATCCCTGTTCATCATTAGCCCTTTGTATGGGTAGCTTATCACTGAGCCTTTTTACATAAATATAATTACCAAGTTAAATCAAAACAGGATGGTAATGGAAATCTGTGGAATCCTTGTAAATGCAGTATGACAGCTTACATTTTATGACATAAACTAATTAAAACATGCTTATTCTGTCTCCAGAACTGCATCTGAACTCAGTGAAATAAAATTTTTCATGGATTTCAACAGGGAGAGAATGGGAAACAATCTACCACATGGCCAGCCTAGAGAAACTTTGTGTATCCACTAACAGTTTCGTTCACTCATGAGAGACCTCTACAAGTCAGCAGTAGACAATCTGACAAAAGTGTGAAAAGTCAGACTAAAGACATGCTGCATTTTCACAGGAAAGTTGACTCACCCAGCCATGTGAGATCCTTCAAGAAAAGCCCATCAAAACTGAACAGGCCATTCTAAATCTGATTATTTTGTGACTAGGATGCAATTTCTCCTCCACTCTTGCTTCTCTACACTAGATCCCAGCAAAGAGCTTCCCAAGAGAACATCACTTCAAGCATCCAAAACAAGACCTTTTTATACGTGGCAAGCTAAAAGCATGAAAGACCTGAAAATCATCATTAGCATTTTTAATGAGTCCTGTTTTTCAAAAACCTGATTTGTATCTCAAATCATATTTAGGCAATAATTTGTTGGCCACAGATGTTGCTCCAAAACTGGAAGCAGATCTTTTTATTAGGGATTTTTTAATAAGGAAGGGGAACACTCATATTTAAAACACAGTATATAAAAGTGTATATTTAATAAACTATATATATATGTAGTACTATTATCAGGCAATGTAGTAATTTTTCGTTGTTTCCTAATGCCATAACCATCTGGCAAAGATCCCAATTTTGTACACAATCTGTTTCAGTTTCTTCATATGGTTTAACTGTAAGGCAAAAGGTCAAAACACAACCTGAAATATTTAAAGTGGTCAATGACAGTCATACTGTCAATGAATTATCTCAAGTTTACTGTTAAATATGGATAGCCTTTGAGGTAACCTCCAGTACATGTCACAGTTTTCTAATGAGTTATTAAGTTATTAATCTATGAAATATTTCTGAATTTTAAGCAAGACTAAGGAGTAAAACCCAAGTAAAACAAATTAAAAGGATAATAATTATGCAACATCTTGAGATGTACCAGACAGTCACACTATGCATATATAAAAAAAATACATTAATAAACTGAACATATTAATAAAAAGCTAAGACTGGCCCTTCAAGACCTCAACACTAATTGGAAAGGATTTAGACAGCACATCTTGAATAACTTCCATTAACAGTTTTGGTAAGTCACTGTTCAACTATCTAAAACTGGAATAATTTAAACTGCACAGTTCATCTACTGTATTATCATTTGTGAAAGATCAGTGAAACATCATTAGACAGTTTGAGTAATGAAGCAATTGTCTAATTGCCCCAACTTGAATCTTATTTCTGATGAACTTAAATGATTAACCATGAACTGGTTTCTACATTTGAAGCCCCACGGTTCAATTAAAGGCCAATGATTATCATCATCCCTGAGATAATTTACTTTGAACTCTGAAGAATTCTTTCAAAAAGGGTGACACTTAAGCAGATTTTATTTTTAACAAAGAGGCAAGCTTCAGACCCAAGAGGCAGCTGTTATGCCACCATACCTAGAAGAGCAGGAAGCTCAAGCAACTCCTCAGCAACTTTGTGATCTGCTGTGGTACCATCCTGCAGAACAAAGAGAGATTGTTGCAGCAGGAACCCAGGCCTCCCATTTGGCAGCCAACAAGTTGCTCCTGGGTCTTTCAAGTAAGAGTCACTTATCCCAAGTGTGAGTACATACACTGAGAACCCACGCACCAGGATGCCAGACTGCCACTAACAGAAGGGCTTTGTGCAGGCAGAATTCCTGCTGAGCTGCAAGACGGAGCCCTGGCCCACATCCTGACAGTAATGCCCAGGGGTGTCTCATACTGGGATTTACCCAAATACGTCAGGAATGGGCCCAAGCCATGGTAACAGTTACCGTGAAGGCTGTGACATCCCCTCATTTAACTGGTCCCAGGCTGTAATTCACGGTTTAGATTAATTTCTGTGTTCTCCGAAATATCATACTGTCAAATATGATTTTGGAAATGAGTATCTACCAAGTTCAGTGACTTGCTTGCTTCTTTAGCTACCAGAACTTAACCCACTCATACAAAATACCCAGACCATGAGTTGACACAGTTGGCAACATCTGAGTCATATCATTCTCCTGATAAACTCCTGAGTGCTAATTTCAAAGGTGTAAGGCCTTCTTCTTTATGAAAATCTGGTAAGAAACAACAGTCTCAGAAGGACTGTGAATATCTGAGAACACCTCATGTAATTTCAGAAGGTGCAGGTAAGGACAACACTGTCACAGGGACATGGAGAGAGAGAGGACAGTGTGTTTCCCAGCGAGCACTTGGTAGAGTGAAAGTTCCCACATGTGGGAGAGCTCGGGTGGAAGGGAACAGCACCTTGTGGTGATGGTATTGCACAGGGTCAGGAGTTTTGCCATGGGGCATATTCAGACCTTTTTTTGTTGTTGATAAGCAGCAGCTCTGTCATGCCAATAGCAGAATTCTCCCTTGATTTAATGAAATCCACATTAAGGTGCCGTATCACAATTCTGCTCTTGCCTTTAACCCCACTGCAACACAAAGTGTATTACAAATCTGCTACAGGAATCACTTCATCCAACATAGATACGCAGAAATCTCAAGGGTGGAAAGTGGCAGCTGTTCAACACATTCACTCATAGAAACGTTATTCACCATCAGTATTTTTTTTGCTATTGTTACACAGTTATGTTCGCAGTGAAAGTGCCTGAAATATTTATTTTCTTTTCAGAAACCATGCTATAATAGCATTTTTTTCTGCAAATAATGCTTTCTGAACCACAGATTAATGAGTAAAACAAGTGGTTAAAGATATCTTTTAAATATCATTCCTTTCTCATTTTATAGCTCAAGAGCCATGTGTCTCTCTTTAACATGTGATTTGCAATATAATACTCCATGAGCTTCCATATCTGCCTTGTATAATAGTTTCAAATAAAATTTGGCTCTCTGTATATCTTAACCTTGGGAACAGGACTGTTAAAATCCTAGAGGCCAAATACCAATATCCCTATAGGATTCTCATGCACATCTGCATTTCTGGAAAGATGATATTTTTAAGGGAAAAGCTTTCAATTAAACATTCCTCCAGAAACCATCGTTTTGCCCAGCTCTTTCTTGTTGCTTGCCTGGTAACGGAGACACCACAGGGTAAAATTTGCCATACGACAATTTCTTCTAGTAGGTGTCCTAAGAATACATATTTGTAATAAGCTTTATTTTTGTTTAATCCCCCCTTAGATTTCTAGGAGTACAGCTGCCCCAAGAGAGTTTGTGTTACAGCAAGAGGACTGGAGGAACTCTCTCTTACCCCACCCCAGACTGGATCTTACCCTGTCATTTGCAGGCAGAGAGCTGCAAGCAACTCACTTGAACTGTGAATGAAGCTGAAAATGCCAGAATTTAGTCAGCCTTTTACGTTTTTGCTTTCAGCCAAAGTACCTAAGGCACTGAGATGAAGACACCAAAGAATCAGATGTAACAGTGTTCCCATTTTAACCTCTTGTTTACAGTTCACTACCCAAAGTTTCTTGAAAGCTGCACTTTTGAGAAGGAAATTTCTGCATTTTGTTTTTGGCTAGGTGATCTTCTGCTTGCTTGGGGGGTTTGCTTGTTTGTGGTGTTTTTATATTTGAAGAAACACAGTTCTGCTATTTGAACAAGCAAAATTTTAAACACATATATTTCCTTTATATATCTGTGATTTTTTTTAGTTGATTTTTTAAAGCTGGCATGACAAAGGGTTAACAGCTAAAATCCAGAATGAAAACCAAGAATTTTTACCAAGAATAAGGGACTGTGCTTGTCTTGGAGAGAAAATGTTCTGGTTTCAACATGACACATGAGCCCAAGCAAACTGAGCACTGACCACATGCAGTAGATTTTTTTTGTTTGTGTTTTTGCTGAACTAAGAAAGGATGCACCCAAGGGAGAGATTAACAAACTGAGGCTACTCAGTTCACAATGTTTGTTGTCCAAGTCACAGAGCAACAAAGAAAAAAAATGCCACAAAGTCCAAATATTCTAAAACCCTATTGATTTTAACTTATTTCATGCTTCTAAACTCGAGATAAAGATAAGCTGTGAAGCTGAAAGACCAGGAATACTGAAAGTACAGCTGCAGATGTCTGTACCTATTACCAAACACCAACCTTCCCCAGCACTTTTTTTTTTTCCCTTCTTTTTGTAAAAAAACTGGTAAGAGCATTACCTTAGAAAGGTAAACACTCTCAAACTTGACATGCTCAGTTTTCTTACCCTACCAGCTTCACAGAAACTATCTTTTTGAATAGGTCCTAAATTAATGTTTAGGGTTTATTTTTTTGCCCCCCAGATCAAGACTACTTTCTGTGGGTTTGTGATGTCAGTAATTAGCACAATAAATCATTGTTCTGCTCCAGTGAGATGTTATGCCAGCATTACTGAGTCCTACACCGGACATAAAAAACCAACAAAACCAAAACCAGCTGAAGGGTGGGATTTCCAAAAGCATCCAGCACTGGCCGAATTTTACACCCATAGAAGTCAGAGGTAATTTAAAGCAAAAATAAAAAAAAACAAACCCAAACAACCAGAACATTGGCTTGCACCATATCACAATGATGCAGTATTGGGCTGAAAAAACCCCTGAGCAATAAAGGCTCCAGTGTTGGCATTCACTTATAAAAGTCATTTGGCAT
Source organism: Aleadryas rufinucha (assembly GCA_013397815.1). Classification (NCBI taxonomy): domain Eukaryota; kingdom Metazoa; phylum Chordata; class Aves; order Passeriformes; genus Aleadryas; species Aleadryas rufinucha. The sequence continues at coordinate 141,526 of VZTH01000054.1, forward strand.
GAGATACCAGTGGGAGATAAGCAGATACTGACCACGGGGGGCAGACTGCACATCTCCAAGGGTCACCTCCCTAACAGTATTGAGGACAACATTTTTTGTGCTCTCCTAGTGTGAGAGCACTCTGGAGAGATCACAAAACAGCTGAGATGTTCTTGTGACATGAAACTGGGGCTTGGAATATTTAAATATTTAGAGTGTCTCCCTGGAGTATTTAACCCTTCTGACTGCATGTATTGAAGATGGCTGATGCAGTGTGCCCCAGAATTAGGAAAAATGACTTCTGTATCATCCTAATGTGTGAGGAGAAGGAAAGTTCACATGAAAGACCTGTGGCATCACACATAAAACTATGTAGTCCTACAAGGTCATGACTACATCTCCTCCATAATCCCAATATATTCAAGAAAAAAATCGCTACAGAAATCTGCAAAACCTAGTTCTGAACACTGTGTTACACCTAGAAGAATGATTCACTATAAACAGTTGCTTTCAGACCTCTGCAAAGCACATGGGCCTTTTTACTTGAGTAATACTTGAGAACTGTAAAGAAAAGTCTTCTATGCAAAAGCTGGAGTCCAGTGCAACTCTGTTTGCAATTCTCCTAGGCGTGGAGATTAAATGAAATGCAGATCTGTAAATTCAAGATCGTTACAATGTCACAAAGTCTAAGGCACTCAAATCACCTCAGATGTTGCTGCTGTTAAAATTAACAACAACAGGAGCACAGTTGCTAATGTTAGGACAGCAGACTCAGAAGTCCAGTCTATGAAAAAGATTTGCCACTACAACAGTGTAACTATTTTGGCATGAGTTTCTACTGGAGTTGCAACTTACCAGCTGGAAAAAAAAGCTTTTATTGTTAGAGGTTATACCCTCCCCAAGCAAAATAGAATATACTGGCCAAAGCTTTTTTTTTTTCCTGGTACAACCATGTCTAAACTAGGGCTTTTGCCAATACACACATACAGCCAAAAATCACACCTCCAACTGACATTACTATACTGGCAAGTGTTTCTAGCACTGGCCTTAAAGCAGTTATTTGTTCAACCATTGCTTTCCACATTCATCCCTTACCCTAAAAATACCGTATTTCTTTACAGGTAAAAAACTGGGAAAAAAACCAATCTATCACGTCAGGTCTTATCCATCTGTTTCTTATGTAAGGAAAGGATCTTTCTTTTGCCTTCACAGAAGTTGAATTCCTCCTTCCCTTACAAAAGCAGAATAAACATGGCGGGGGGGGGGGGGNGGGGGGGGGGGGGGGGTGCTAGCGGAGGGGGATGGAGAGCATGAATCTTTAACCCCACAGCAGAACAAACAAACAAAAGTTCAGGTCAGCTCTTGCTCATCTTGCAACAGGGGCAGAGAGACAGAGAAAGAACAGAATTCTCTCAAGCCTAATGACTGCTTGTTGCCACTCTCTACATACCAAAGTGAATACAGTCCCTCAGCTTTGAAAGTGCTGTTTCTGTTCCTATTGCTGCATCTGCTAAAGCAGATTCTTCCACAAGCAAAAAGTCAAACAATCTACACTCTTAAAGCTCGCACAGAAAGCAATACTTTAAAGGGGGCATAATTAGTACAAAACCAGGGGGCGAGGGGACAGAAGAAGGAGAAAAGAAATGTCTTTTCAGAAAACCTCAGGCTACCCTCCATGAGAAGAGGATTTTCCTGTGACTTGTCTTGGTCTGACATTATAAAAACAACCATATATTTTGGAGCACATTTGTTTTCAATAGTTGCAATAATTTTTGGAAAAAAATTATCAAAACAATGGCTTTAAACATTGTATGGGAAAATAGAGCTTAAAGTGTTTCATTTTACTTCTAAAGCAGCAGTATAATATTTTCTTAATATCCTTCACCTCTCCAAGCCATTTCCTGTGGTTTGTCCTAAAATTTACCCTTGTCAACCTAAATGGAAGTGTCAACTACGCGTGAAGAGTCAACTTGCTCTTGGACTGAAAACAACTGTATCCTTTTAAAATGCCATGACTGCAGCATCACTAGAGAAGGCAAAACCTGTGTGTTTTTAAAGACAGAACTTGCTTCTCCTTCTTCAGGTTGGTATTTTTCCCGAGCTAAGGGTCAGAGAAGTTGATTTGGGAAACACCACATTATCTCTGCTTGTGCTGCTTCTGTTCTGCCCATGCTCAAACAGTTAAGTAGAGACTTGAAGATGTACAGTGGATTTGGCTTGATATTAAATTAAATAAAATTTTCCCTTGGAAACTGTCTAGCAGAGCCTGCAGAAAGTAGTTGTAACTGCACCTGAAACACTGTAAGTTTTCGGGAAATTTCCATGTCATACACTGGTTTAATGCACTACTGGCACATGTAACCTGCAGAACTCAGATGCAGATACAGATTCCAAGGTGTTGAAACATCTACACTCGGGGTTTTGGTTTGAGCTCCTCCCCAGTAAAAGGTTTCTTTACTTCTGAGCATGTAATGATACTTTACAACTACTGAGCTCTGCTATAACTCTTTACAGGTCAGAAAAACCCAAACCTTTCATCGTGCAAGTAACTCCCAAGATTACCAAAGGAAAGTAAACCCCACAGCCAGCCCATCTGACGCAAGGAGAGTGACATCCGGACATGTTTAGAGAATCAACACCTCCAACCCAGCTTTGTGCTGCCAGGAGCTTTTTCCTGTTTGGATTCAAATGTAAAGACACCTGGGATCAAACGCAAATGATCTCTTTCGATTTCATCCGCGGTGACGTCAGGTAAGGACGGCTTGACAGCACCCCGAGGAGTCAGGGCACGCAGCCCGAGTTACTTGGGGCAGCTCAGGTTCCCCTGTGCTGCTTCCTCAGCCCTGGGTTTCTCTCAAGTACTTGCTGCCAGCTGCACTGAACTGCACACAGAAGAACAATATGCAATAAACAGACATCATTAGAGAAATGTTATTTTTCTTATTACAGAAAAGTTGAGAACTTTCACAATATCTTGAAACACTGCACAGAAATTACCTCTTCAGCTTGGCATCCATTCCCTCTTTAGGAACAAAACAACCCCAGCAATTACAGGAAAAAGCCGAACTGACATAACTAAACCAAGAAAGCCTTTTATCTATTCATCTCACAAGGTTTTGTTTGGTTTTTTTTTTCAAACTACTTCTTAGAGGCTCGAAAAAAAGCATTAGGTGCTCTTTGCACACAGAACATTTATGACCTTGTTCAACTTCTTCAATATATTTCTTACTAATGCTTGCTGTATTAATGGACTCAGCCCAAGAACTAGTAATGTCGAGCTTTTTAATTGCCTTACACAATTAAATGCTAACATTTCAATCATTAATAAGAACACTGAATATTGTGCTTTGGAGCACAATGTAAGCAATGTATTAAAAACAAATGCTTCATCAGGTTCCTACCTTTCACTTTTTATAAGTAGTTCAGAAAAAGAAGCCTAAAAATAAATAGCATTTACTGTCACTGGAGAAAGTGCTGCAGTAAAGAGCAGCAAACAACTGGGAGACACAATTATAACCTCCACCCCTTACAGCCTTCACAGAGCCTTTGCTGTTGCTGTCTATGTAAGCAGAGCAGAGCTGTCTGCTTCAGGGTTAGAGTTTTCTTGGAAATGTTTACTATAATGAGAGAATTTTCTGTTCTATTTCTTTTAATCACAACACAGTCCAGTTCTGAGACCTGAATTGATGCAAAAAAACCCCAAAAACCCAGATGACATTTCAAGGAATTTAATAATCAGATGCCTCATTGCACAGCCTGGGAGTGTGTTTCACATTATATTAAAATTATTGACATCCAGTCATGTTATGGCAAAAAGAGCTGACACCATGCTTGGTTACAGCTGTTGCCACAACAGTAGTTATTTGGCAAATGATGTGAAAGAGGACAAAGTGCTATTGTGAGCTTACACCAAGCTTTTACACATTATGTCTCCAGTTCATAAAGAGGAAGGAAGAAAAGAAATGCCGCCTCTTTTCGGAGCAACCACATTGTGATTCTAAGTGAATATGTTTGTCAAAAGATGTCAAAACCATCTCCAAATGACAGGCTGTGAAAACCACAGAAAGGGATGGAGAGGAAGCCCAAGACTCCTGCAAGAAATGCAACTCAAACTTTGGGTAAATAAGATGGGGTAAGCCAGAAAAAAGAAGGACAAAGAGATCTTGGAAAGCAAACTTGCTCTTTGTCCTACAGGGAGCAGCAGATCTCAACTGCGACTTTGTGGAAACTACCAAGAATGGGTCACACTCTGAAGAAGGCCACTTGTGTTCCCAAAGGAGTGTCTGTCACGGGTTGGCTGCTCTTCAAATTCAGGTCTTCGTGAGTGTGCTGAGGACACGCATGCCTCCATGTCTACTTTGTGAGTCCATCCACATTACAGAGAAAAGGGGTTTACATTTGACTAAAACACTTGCATGTCATGTTTTTTTTCCTCCATCAAGGAGCTGGACAGCCTGCCTTGCCACAGAAATGGTTTCCCAATAAAATAATCAACAACAATGTTGGAACTCTGTTCCTTGAAAAGAGGTTTGTTTCTGTGCCCCAGTGAGCCAGCAGAGGAAAAATCAGCTGCTGCACATTAAGGAAAAAGTAACACATTTAAAGCAAAACAAAAAAACAAAAGCAAAGGAAAAATAATTTTCATCCAGTATTTAATTGCAAAAACATGGTGGAAGAGAAAGAAGACTCAAGAGAAACTCCAGGACTTCTTGCATGTAAAACAGCCGTTTTGCACTTAGAACAGAAATGCTTCAATGCTGGTTGGTGCAGAGATGTGTCTGCAATCTTTTAAATTAATTTACTGACCTGGATCGTTTTTTCCCCCTAATACAATGTTACCCTAAACCCCTCCTCCCATCTAGTCGAGCTCTAAACATGACCTAGCATTCATCCTGATGTCTGTGATATTGAGACTCATTCTCTATATTGATCCAAAGTGAGAAATTCAGATGAGAGAAAACAGCCCAACAGTTGACCTATGTGAGTATTGACTGCTGCCTACATGAAAAAGTTGGCTCTTTCCAGAAAACTTGAACCACCACCTAGTATTGAAAATGCAAAAGTGATTTCCTCTTGTAAGAACAATATATCACGTGTTTGCTTTTGCCAAACGCTGATTTTAACAGTAGCCACTGGAACACAATATGTATAAACTTACTATGTGACAAACAATTTATAGAAAAACAGGACTAAATCCTTTTTCAAATTTCTCGTAACACTAGTTATTTGCACACCAGATGCATGCAGAATAATTATAGCTATTTGTTTACTTTTAAAATGTGGGAAGACACTAGAAAGTATTTTTAAAATAATTTTTCCCTTCTTTTCTCTTTATTCTCCACTTATTATTTAAATCTGCTTCTGCAGTGGGGAATCGCACTACACACACATGAAAACTGCAAAGTGAAACTGAATATAAACAGAAAATGACTGATCTCATTTCACTGAGCAAGAGGGTTGAAGGCCAGAAAAGAAATAAATTGCTTAAGGGGTGGGATGTTAAGCAAATATTTATACAATTTTCCAGTTTTTATCAAACATAAAATATAATCTAATAATCATCTAAGGAATGTTTTGAGAACGTTTTCCCTTAAGTATTACTCAACATTTAGACATGGATGATCAAAAAGTCAAGACCCACTCCCACCACACATACAACAGTATTTATCTCAAGCTCTCCCTAGTAGGAAAGATTATAAGGATTAAGTTTCAAGCTTGTGCAATTGTCTTTAGACAAACACAACAATGTGCAATAAACTAGTATTCCCCAGATGACTTTATGAGAAAAAAAACCCCACGCTAATGACAATTAAGACTGAAAGAAAAGAGAGCCAAATAAGTAACAATGCAGGACAAAGAGGCCCCCTTGTAGATGTATTAGCATGGAATCCATCAAATCAGGGGGTGGTGGCTTTCCATGTGGGAAGGCATTCTCTGGGGCCACTTCTTGGCTTCCTCCTCACAAAGGAGTTCATTCCTTTAAATGATGATACATATTCTCAGGGTTTGGATCAAAGAAAGCAGGGTACAGTGGGTCTCAAACTGAAGTCAGTCTCAGAACTCAATAGTTTAGGGCCAGGTTTAAGAGCCCTCCCAACCAATCGCTATTATCCAGCTCAGTCACAATAATATTTTCCTATTAAACCTGTATTTAATTGGGTCAGTGGAGCAAGAGGACAAAACAGAAACTGTACTGTAAGCTAGTCTCTGCATTTATAAAACTGCTTTTCTCTGGTATCTTGAGCACCTGCTCCTCCTCCCAGATTCAGAGAACAAGCACTTGGGCACAAAGTTTTCAACTGATTTCAAAGAACATAATTGTAAGCATACAAAAACCAATGCCTGAAAAAGAGTGTGGGTTCATTCAACATTCCCTACTCCACCTGTGTTGCCTATTTACATTGAGCATCTCTGAGATGAGATCCCCATTTCCTTAGTTGACTGCTAAGGATCTTGAGCACTGCTCTACAGCATCATTACCAGATACCACATTCAGACCTCATTCTACTCCAGCTTTCAACATGTGCCTGCTATACAAACTGTCTAACAACCTTTCTTCTAACTTTACAGCTAAGACCACCATCATTTCAGTGGCTATTTCAACAAAATGCAATTGAAATCCATGTTTTTATTTTCTTTTTAATCAGGAGTTGGACAAGGAGTTGCCAGTAAAATACTGGCATTCCAAAGGCTCACTAGTACGTTTTTGGTCATCGAGTTACCACACGTGATAGAATTTTTATGTATTCCCAGAGTATCTCCATGGCTTTACCCATCCATGTTCTGTAACAAACTATGTTTCTTTTTATTTCTCCACAGGTGAGAGGTGATGGTGACAAAGGTAATTTTGGCCAGAGAAACTGTCTACCTTCATCCCTGAGCCTACATGTCTCTCCTCCACACCTCTTTTGACAAAGAAATAGCAGTGCTGTGATAGTAAGTTGTAAAACATTGCATTTGTAAGGATCTGCTTCTGCTTTGAGGAACCCTAAAGTACTTAACAGACATTTGTAAAGTCCTGATTGACTTCAGGCTGACAGCAGCCAGCAATAATACATCACAATCCACAGCAAGCTATAGGAACATAATTTCTGACAGAAGCAGCAAGGAGAGATTGATAAGGAATAAGTTGCCTGGGCTAGTACATCAAATTTAACATTACTGCTCACATATATATATATATATATATACACACATATATATACATTTCACCATTATGTCTCCAAGAATGTGTTAATTCTATTTGTTGAACCAACTCAAATATTCTTTTCTGTCTGCAACAAACCAAAAACGTCACCCAGCATAAGACGAGCTTGTTGCCCGTAGCCCTCAAAATTACATCTGAAGAAGACAACAAGAATTGATACCTCCTCTTTCTCCTAGCTATGTTCAATAGCTGAGGAGATGAGGTATGTACTTGGTAATGGACTATTATGGGAAATTAGATACTCCACACCCCTCTAGTCTAAATTCTTCCCATGCTTCTCTTTCGCCCCTTTTAAATCCATTTAAGCCATGACTCAAAATCAGGATGGGCACTGCTACCAGTCAGTCTATCATTCACAAACTCTCATCAGGTCATGTGAGGACCATGCACAGATTAATTAAGGGCATTTGCTCTTGGAATGCTTTGCTGTGATATGGAACATTATCTTCATTTTAGAGATGCACAGAAACAGATGTGTTCACAGTTACCCAAGATATAGCCAGGACAAAGCTAAGAATCAAATATCAGTAGCCAAGTTTCCGATTGTTTTTACTGGATTGGGATGGCAAAAAAAAAAAACAAAAACTCAAGCCCTTTATAAGATTAGAAATAAGTTAGTTACACAGTATCTCAAAATCAAAAGGCAATACATCGTGAAGCCTATGGAAGCATGCCAATGCTTAATATTCAATTACATGAAATACCTATAAAAAGACTATAAAAGGAATAGTTATAGCTGAGTCTTTTGTATTATTTTAAATATTTTAACTATGAAAATATTATATATTTTGAAATAGATATAATAGCTCATAAAATGAGATGTTTTCTTCTCTTTGCTCATGCACTTGAAAATACTTTATCTCTAAAATTCATGCCAGCATAAAAAAGTCCTAGTAAAAAAATCTTTCTTCATACCTCAAGATTAAAAAAAAACCCCAATAATATAATTAGCTTGCCTTTGAAATAGATTTAAACACTCTGAAAGCTATTTCCTCATGTCTCTAGGAGTAAATGGAAAGTGAACACACTTCAGCACACATACTTTGTTAGTGGGTACACCCCTAGTGCCTTTGACTACATCTGCATTATGTAGGACAGAAATCAAAACGAACAGAAACCACGCTGTGGTGTGAAACTCAAGACTCCTCCAGCCTCGTGGACCTTGTCAACTCACTCTCAGCCATATGAATCCCACAAGCTCTTTCCCCTCCCTGCCTACCATCAATGCCAGCCAGGCCTTCACCTGGTGATAAACCCAATTCTATTCCCTCATAAAACACAATGAGAAATGAGACTGAGTCCTCCAATAACGATATCAAATCCTGGCCATCTTAAGCGTAAGTTGTTAAGTAAAACACTAAAATTAACATTACTGTTTTAATACAGGACTGTGAAATCTTTTGCCTCCTTACAAATGTGCCAGCAAACAAGATTTTACTTGTAAATGAATTTTTAATGTATTTTGGTGGTTATTTTTTGGCGCTCATGAAGGATACTTTGGGGAAACTGAAATATCGACCGATTTCCTTTGTTTCTAGCACAAATACACCCATTCACCTCTATCCCTTGAATAAGATCGGGCTTTGCTGTTACTGTCTGTTTCATTCTGCTTAGCATTGCTGAAAATAAAATTAAATTAAATCAACTGTAAGAGAAAGCAACTTCTTGTCTCCAAAGTTTTGAAATGACTGAACAATCTCATATTTAATAATTCAGACTCAGTCCTTTAAATTTTGTCCAGGAAAATAAGATGTTCTTTATATTTCAAAGATGTCTTCACAAAAGTCTGCAGTACTGGATTTTCTGACGCAAAGTGATTATAAAACCCCCTTTTGTTCTCATAACTTCATGATGTATATCTATAACTCTTTCTTGTTTGTGAAGATAAGACCAGCCTTGTCTCTCTAAATGCCTTTTCAAAGGAAGATTCACAGTTGTTTGACTTTTGATCTGTGTGGCAACTAGCTCGACCACCTGCACCGGGTTTGAGCAGTTACTGAGCTTGCTTTGTACCAGCTTATGAACACAGCAAGCCTTTGACACCAGAACAAGCCGATGTGTGAATACACCAATTTACAATGTAAATACAGGGTCCAACAATATGGGCATCTTTAATGACCAAATGTGTAAAGTGCATATATTGTTTACTGATTATATCATTAAATAAAACAGATGGCTCATATTCTCCATCCACCTACAGTGGATTAAAACACAATGGTGTAATAGTCTGGTAAACTGGTAATGTGAAACATTGCTTTGTACTGGTGTAGTAGCATAAATAGCTGTTCACAAATGAGGTACAAAGCCCCACTGCCACTAAGAGTAATTAGCTTTAGGCTGTACTGAAAGAATGCTACCTTCACAATCAACACGTGTGTGCCATTCACACTGAAAACCGCATTTGAAAAATACAGCGGTGACAGAAAGTAGCAAGGAAGTTTCTTGGCATGGATAAAGTAGAACATATGCTTCCCAGCATCTAGGGCAAGATTGGACATACTTAGAATCATGTTTCTCAAACAATTCCCTATTTAAATGCATTATTTGCAGCCATGATAAGCATGCCAGAGAAACAACAGTGGGTTGGTTTTTTTTTCACTTGCACAAGCATTTTTATCAGGAGGAAGGCAGGGAGTTGGTGCAAAAATAACTTTAAGATGCATTTTTATTTTCAAGAAGAAAAACTAGTATTGCAGTCTTAAACCATCAGCAGATCTACTAAATAAGTAAAAGAAAAGATGAAGACTTTGCTCTAATTCACAGATGTCACAAAAACCTTCTGGGTTACACTTTGGTTAATACAGCAAATTCCAAGCTAAACGAGTTCTGAGGTAATAAATGCTACACAGTGAGATCCTGCAGGAATTATTTTAGAGCTATACAAATGTTGCAGAGGACATAAATTCCACTGTTTATGGCAGAATAATTTTTCTCTGTCTTTCCCATTTTTCTCAATTTCCACATTGACTTTTCTTTGCCTTCTTGATTAGATTCAAGTCAGAGAACCATAGAATGCCTTGGGTTGGATCTTCCATATTAGTTAAAGAGCCAGTCAGAATCAGGAAATTTCATCCTACCTATCAACGAGTAGAGTAAACAATCTCTCAGTGTATGGCCATACTTTCTCATTCATGACTTTGTTATTCTTCAGAGAGCTGCTCAGCAGGTTAGTGACACGTGAACATTTCTTCGGTAGGGTTTTAAAGGTTTAATACAACATACTTACTACATGCTACCATGGACATAAATTTTTCCTGAATTTTGGTCTTGTCCCACAGCAGCACTAATTTATCTGCATCAAACTCTGACTGATCCCTCAAAGTCGTAATTTATGGCCTTCTTTTAAAACTGCAATAATAACAGCAACAGCAACAACGAAACACCACCCACCCCACCCCAACCAAGCTTTGCTCAAACTAAAAGAGTTCCTTGTTCAACATTAGGGCTACACAGATGAACAAACTACTCACACAACTATGACTTGCAGCTTCAGATCCTGGGTTTTGTGGTAGAACATCACTGACTGACTTGAACAAAAATTGTACTCAGCTGAGTTTTCCTTTTCCCAGTTGTTGCTCACTTAATCTCTTATGCCTCTTGAGCATAGCCGAAAGTCTGACCTGCTACTATGAACTAGATTGAAAATGATCTAGTCTAAAAGATTAGCTAATAAGGACAAGATTCTGATATCACAGCAGTTCTAAATCAGTTTGATGACTTCATTGTTTTCTTAAAGATCAAGTCCTTAGTGTGTGATCAGAATCATGCTGGAAAGCAAATTAACTTTGCTTTTATTAAAAGTCAACGATTTCAATCAAGTGTGGCAAGGAAAGTGCCAAATGCCACTGGAAATCATACTCAGAACACACAAAGGAGGCTTTTTTACCTGACGGAAGACTAGGCAAATCAATCTGCATTCCTCCATTTGTTTCCAAACAAACTATCTCTGTCCAACATACTGGTGTGTCTATGGGCAAGGGTGGAAGAAATTAGTTAAAATGATGTTCGTTTGACACAATCAGTATCTTTTTCTTTAAGCGTTCAGAAGTGCCGCCAAAAAAGTTAAATCTCAGTATTTTGTAGATTTTGAGTTTGAAATGTTGTTTTTAGCCAGCAAAGTATACAGTCTAGTTCCAGTCCAGATATACAACCTTATGAGAATGATTTAACTTTGGTGTCTCTATATGCAAAGCTCCGTGACACCTACACATGAAGCTACTGTTTGGAGAGGCTGAGGTTCCAGGATTTGCCTATTAGAACAACATCCAAATACTCTATTTTTGCATTCCTGTATCCCATCAAAAGGCTTGGCTTGATGACAACTAGAAACTGTAAATTAATTCTGTATACTATTATTTATGTTCTCTAATTCTTGAAAAGTTGAGCAGAAATTTCTTTCCACAGCACAAATCACCGGAAATCTCCTCACATGCACCAGCACATAAAAGCTCTCTGTCTACCCAGGAAAAAGGATTTGGGCTAAACACTGGGGAAAACTTGGAAATATCTGACTGAAGAGATGGGGAATGTTGATCAGTGCAGAGCAGGCCAAACAAATGTCTGTCAGGATTAAAACAGGGTCAGTCAATCCTGCCTTAACACAAAGGGATGAACTTCTCTAAAATCATTTCGAAGTTGGTTCTATTTCCTTTGGTAAATATATGGATTAAAATGAAGTGATCCAGGTGTCAAGATATCATGCATAGTGTTCAGAAAATGTTACATTTAGTAATTTATGGCTTAAACACTCTGCAGTAAATGGAATGTGTAAAATTCAACCTGTATTGTTCTTTCACAGTTATAGTGTGAGTGGTGTCAAGAACATGATCCCCAATCAACTACTGGCCTTAAAGAGTTTGACTTAATTGATTTCTGAAGAGTTGTCTCCAATTATTTCATCAATTGCCAATGTCAGGTTTTGTTAACAGTTTCTCTCCTTCACATAAACAATCCTACCATATTCAAAATATGTTCACTACCTTCACTATTCCTGAATATCATGTCAGAGAGAATTCATCCTGCTGGAACCTCCTTGTAACTACCACAGGAAAGCCCTGCGCTGCTTATGCTGATACAAGACATGGCTTCTCACGGAAGCATGTCATGGGATACCTGTTGTGGTTCAGACATGGCAATGCTGACTGTGAAATGCCTTTTGTTTCACTCATGACACTGTGAACCTTTTTAGGCTCTAGCTGCTTAATGGTAGGCAACATATCCCAGTACAGGAAACAACCACAAAGGGTTACATGATACTTAACCTATCACAATGCTTTACATTGGTGGTATATGCAGTCTAGGACTAGCTAGGATAATTATCCACTGGGATCCTGCTTTCCTGAAGAAACACAACTGTGCGTTAATGTTCTTTCCAGCTGTTCAGCTGGACACGAGTAGACAGAAGGGGAGCAAATGAGATAGCAATTCCAGATGATAGAAAAGAGGGAATGGAGGGGACTGAACAAAGACCATTGTACACTTCAAAGAGGAATGGTAAAAGAGAATTAGAAATATGGTCTGAAGAATGCTGAGAACCCTGCTCATAATGGACATAGTGTAGGCAGCTTGACATGTGGATAAAGCTTTCCAACAATCTGAAAAATAAAACAATGCTACCATATAAATGCTCTTACCTCACTGAATGAGGGACATCCCCTTCTAAAGCTGCAGGGGTACAAGGAGATTAAAACACTGACTTATTTTATCCTACGCGTTTAAGTTACTAGATGTAAAGATCAATCACGATGATCTTTTTCTTCCAGGTTTGAAGAAAACTTAACTCTGTATCACTTAGGTTGTTAGAGATGAAGGTTTGCAAAGGCTACGGTGGCATTAAACTAATCCCAGCTACATGCCTGCAATGTTGAAATGGGTCCCTTTCTGTAAGGCATTCAGTACCTGTGGCCTGAAACTCTCCATGCGCACTGACACTGGTGGTTAAACAGCAGCTCAAAAGACTTCCACACCCTCCATGGTGCATGAACTGAACAGTATTTCTAACATGGGATGAAAGTAGAGCAAGATTTTTAAGAAGTATTGTGGAAACAGCACACACACAACACTGTCTAAGAAAGATGAGTAAGGTTTAGAAAATGGTTTTCTATTGATTATTAAAAGTAAGAAACGCATCTTACATGCGTTGGATTACATCTTACCCAAACTAAGGACAGGGAACGCACATTGTCCCATACTATTTTAAAATATTTGCTGTTCAGACCTAGAGGTGTATTTCCTGTTTTTTGGTTGTACTTCTAATGATGAAGAATGCTCACCCTTGGGAATTTTGCTGACAATGCATTTATGTTTTCCAGATGTTTTGTCCATCACTTCAACAAAGAAACAAGGTTTCTTTTTAAAGTCAGACACAAAGTGAGGAACAACTAGGTACTAATTAATGCCAAGGTTTAATCTGGAATAACAAGATGTATGTTCCTCATCCAAGGACTAGACTGTGACTACCAGCACCAAAGAGTTTATCGGCTTCCTTCTGAAAAGATTCAACGCTTCATAATTGAGAAATGCTAGCTGCATAACAAAACACAAACTTACAATAATGTAAGAATCAAGTAAGTATATTAAATGCTTAAAAGTCAGAAAAATCATTAAAAAGTTATTATACTGACAGTAACAAGCACTAGAATACCCTATGTGTATTTTATGGCTTCCAGTTAACAACAGAAATATTAAGGACATGGTTTGCAAGGAGCACAGTAGAAGCTGTGTTGCCCCAAGAGATGACCCAGAATCATTCTGCCATTTATTCCCCCCCGCCATTCAGTCTCCCTCAAGTTAAGGGAATTGCTCCTCTGGTTTAAGTTAACCATATGCTTAAATATGTTCCCAAATCAAGGTCTAAATTACTGAAGTAAACAGCTGCAGCTGTAAATATTCAACATGGAGCAGACATGTTGCTAAAGGATTTACCGTTTCAATCATTTTCCAGTGTAGAAATACATCTTGAAGTAAAAATAGAAATATATATACCAAAAAAGTTGCTGAAACAATTTCTACTCAAACTTCTTTTGGCTTGAGACCAAATATCCTGGAAAGAGGAACTCCTTTATTAGCATGAAAACAAGGCAAATGTAGGTGTATGTTAAACTCCACTCTGTATTGGTGATACAAAGACCTGCCTTCAGAAAACTGCAGAGACTCAACAGTCATGGCCAAGTATGACTGAGACAGGCTTTAGCTCAGAAGAAAATCAGTTTTTTGTCGTGGACTTTTGTGGATGGAAACAGAGATCGGTAGGGAAATAGGGAAAAAGGCAGTGGTAACACTCACTCTTTGTTCGGGTTTGTGTCCACATGGACTTCACTGTCCCTGCTGCTGTTCTGAACATATGGAAGTGTGGGCTTTGTAGCCAAGCAAGGAGGCAGAACAGACATCCTTAACTCTGCACATCTCTAGGAGTGAGAGAAAGCAATAAAGAAGTCCTGTGCATACACTGCTGAACGGCCATGGCCCAGGCCAGTGGGGGAGGCAGAGCACCCCATGCCCTCCTTAAAGAACTGCCCTACACTGAGTGTTGCCTCAGCCCAAAGAACACCACATCACTACTGCTGAAGTTGTTTGAGAATTACCAGAAAAAAACTGCAATGCAGGCCCAAACTCTGAAGGCCAATTCTAAAAACCATGATTTAAATCACTTTTGCTTAGGACCAGAGTCCTTGCTTGGACACAAGTTGGATGCTGGGAAATTTCAGTGAAATACCTGGAAAAATTGCTTATTTCAGCTGCTACTGGAACAGATTGCTCATACAGGCATTGGTATCTCCAAACTTGGATGTGTTTGAAACTTAACTGGAGAAGAGTCTGAGCAACCTACTCTAAAAAAACTTGCTTTGAACAGGAGGTTGGACCAGATGACCTCTAGAGGTCCCTTCCAACCTAAATTGTCCTACAATTCTGTGAAATGTTGAAAAATAACTTCAAGGACTGAAATATTCTGGAGCTCAAAAGCAGAACAAATTTTGACCAGCAGTGATGCAAGAAGCAGGATTCCCAGAATTTTCCTGGAAAGAAGAGTGAAGAAGCTTGACTAGAACTAGTATTCCATTTCTGACTGCAGTCACATTGGTCAGGCAGCTGTTGGCAAGTCACATAACTTATTACCTGAGAGCTGAACTGAACCCTTACTGCTTCATTTCTATCAGACAGAGGTAGTGTCTCCGTCCTGTTGGGAATCAAATTTAAAAAGTCTCTTTTATAAATGCAGATGTGTTCATAAGCTTCTCAAAACATCATTGATAGCAATCCAGAACACTGAAATCTGAAGATTAAAAAGAGAATTTTTGGCATAAAAATTTCCTGGTGAAACAGACAGGATAAAAAGTTGTTCTGGAGTGTAACAGCTCTTCTTCTAAAATATTTTCCTGCAATTAGAAGGGGGGTAGACAGCACTTATCTTCTAATTGAAAAAAGATTCAAATCTACCGAAATTTTTATCTGGTTACTTTTAGGTTTGTTTGTTTCCCACTGGGCTGTGTGTGGCTTGGAGACTTTCCAAATTCTTTTCTTATAAGCTTTTCTAGGCTATTGGCTTAGGATATGGGCAAAACCCTGAAGATATTCCAGAATACATTCTTTTCTACTTCTTTCTAGCACACTGTGTACCCCTCAGTTCACACTGGGGTACAGGCCAAGGGATAGAGACCTGAGACAACCTATTCCAGTGCCTCACCACACTCACAATAAAGAATTTCTTCCTAATATCTAATCCAAACACACTCTCTTTCAGTTTGAAGCCATTCCCCCTGATCCTAGTCATGCCATGTCATAAGAAGAATGTATTAGCTTTGCAAAACCAAAGTAGTTGCTACAGAAAGTAAAAATAAACCATGAGTGTATAGGTTATTTCTACGTGAGAATATTTAAAAATACTTATTACAAAAATACTCTTACCCACATACCCAAAATATTGGGAGACGACAAATTCCAATACATAAGGCTGGGTACCTTATTGCTAGAGTAGCAAACTGGGATAGGAAGACCTGTCCCTGTTATGCCACTGGTTTCCTTACTGAGTTATGGCAGCCTACAAAACCTGTCTCTGCTTTTATTCCCCATCTCCAGAACATTTTATGCACAAACACATGGCCAGGGAATTCAGGTCATATAAAGGCAGTAATTTAGCCCTCCAGCTATCTAAATACCTGATCTCTTCATATATTCAGCTAGATTTAAAAGAGATGCTGCTTTACCTTTCCCAGACAGTAAAATTAGAAAGAGCTAGGCATTAATTTGAAGCACAGGGTGTTAGCATGGCATATCACTTCAAGCATAGCAGCAAATATATATTGTGGGAACAGCAACTACATTGAGCAATGTTCAGTTTAACATTTTCTGTATAACATTGATGTGGAGAATGGTCCTCCAGTGTTTTATTTTATTGGTTCCAGTAATTATGCGAAACATTGTGTAGTTTGTACTGAAGTATGCAGAAATTAGGACACAACTGCCAATCTGTGCTAATTATGTTTCTTGCAGTTGTATTTATCTAATACATGCTGATTTCTTGGAGTCTGTATTTTATGAATATTCTTGTAACTAAACAAATTGGTATGATGCTGAGGATGAGATAATGCTAGACCTTTCAACCCAACAGTCACAAACTAAATTCACTGTAGGTCTATCAATTACGTGGTTTTAAGCAACATCCTGAGAATTGTCTACTGCAAGCTGCTTCTATGCTGGCATTGCTTTTGGCACGTTTACCTGAACTGAGCTTAAATCCTAACCTGCCTTTCATCTAGATGGGTGACTCAGCTCAGCATTTTTGTTGAAGAAAAAGGAAATCCAGTGCCTTTCTGACACACAGAAACATGCCATCGTGGTGTTCGACCACATAATCCTTTTGTCTCAAAAGAAGAGCCCAAGTATATTTCAGAAAGATTGTATTTTTCATTTGGCTTATGGAACACTTATAAACTAGGACTCCTAACTGTGATTCCCAAACACAAAACAAAGTCAAAGGTTACAGCATATGTTTTTGTTTCAGCTTCTCCAAATTACTTGCAAATGTATTCAAACACAATATGAGGAGATACTTTATTTTATTGAAAATAACAGACTACAGGGTGCTGCAAAAAAGGCTGGGGTACCTCAAGCATAAACATGGAAAAAATACATTGGTTTAGAAACCCATAAATCCTTATTTGAATCTGCCAACCTGAAAGCCAAGTAAAGCCCGAAAAAACTATTTTTCCTAAATGCTATGTCTGATTAAGCCATACTATTAAATGACAGCTGAACTTTAACATTAATATGATATTATTTAAATAACCGCACGTTTTTTTTACACTAAAATGATGAATGATTTTTGGACAGCTCAATTGACATAAAGCAAGAAATCCCTTTAATGAGATTTGACAAAATGGAGACATATGCAGAATATTCGTTACAGCTCATGTCGCAGAGCCCTTCCGGGGGAGACTTGGGCTTGGTTGGTGTCTTTTCTTTTCCTTCATTTTTTTTATAGTTTATTTTGATTGTCTACAGTCACTGAACCATCCCTTTCAATTGCCACTTCCTTCCTCCATGGATTTTGAATTTAGCTTGTGTCATTTACATATTACTCTTAATCAGAGAATTTTATATGTTACATTTTGGAGTTGGAATTGTAAGAAATCTGTGGAATGAAGGCATGAGGTTCAGTCATTTTAACCTTTGTCAATTTGGTATACAGGGACCTAACAAAGGTATTTTTCTGAGGAGACTTATGAAGAAATAAAGCTCGTGCTAAAGAACAACTTATAAAATTCCAGTTTTCACATGTCCTAAGCCAAGTGACAAATCAACAACTCTGCTAAAAATTCCTCTTTTTTTTTTTTTTTTAATAAGCAAAGTGCATTAAGCAAACACACAACATAAAAGCCTGTGGCAAGGGTAATTTCAGACTGAAGTCTTCAGAGGATGCACTAAACTCCTTTAAAACTGTGCTTATTAGAGGGATGCTTTTCTTCTTCAGGAAGCTGAATATACACAGAAATATGGACATCACAGAGAAGCTCAGGTGTTGTTTCACTGGGTAAAGAACACATATCCAGAGATGCCACTAATTCAAAAAAATCTGTCTGAAAATGCACCGATGTAAATTTAAGGGGAGAAGTAATCAATGGATAACTCCCTCCCTTCAGTCCCATGTAGAGTTTTAGGACATTACTTAATTTTCCTTTTGGCGTCATCTCATTTTGATCCCAGGGACAATTTTCATAATATTGAAAGCATGGAAGAAACATGCTAAAACCACAAAGGTTGACAGTGTGCCTGCCCCATCTATTTAGGCAGAATTGATAATTTTAACTCTTTTCTCTGCACATAAATTTATGCTGCCCCAAAACATTTACCAACTTTCTCATTTGAACAGGCAAAAAACCCCTCAAAACACCGAAATCACTCAAGAATAAGGAATACAGGAAATCATCATCAAAAAAGCTTAATTTTAGAACACACATCCAAAACCCTCCAAACAAATACAAAGAAACAAAGATGAGAAATCAGTACACATGGGCTATCCTTCAGGCTACAGAAAACTCTTTCCATAGGCACGACAAACCTTCTATCATCCGAAGACATTCTACACAGCAGCCCATGTAAAAAAAAGTCAGGTACATCAGCAAAATGTTGAGGTTGAAGCAAAACCAAAAATAAAGGCACGGAGGGAGAGAAGAAGAAAAGAAAGAGCAGAAATGTCCCTACCTTGGCCTTACCTTCGCAACATTCCCGTCAAAATCCTGGAACTCTTCCCCAGGTTTGCATCTGTTTCTCTAAGCTGGGGAGAAAAGAGTCCCATTAAAGGTAAAAGGCACACGTACCGCCTTCTGTACAAAGGACAGGTATTTCTACAGCCATCTGAGTCAATCAGCTTCAGGTTTAGCACACAACAAGCTCGTACAGCCACCAAAGCTCTGAAATTTTAAAATATTTTGTCTTGTTTTCACTTACACAAATACAAAACCCAGGGAAGGTAAGTCATTGAGGGAACAAAGGCGCGTCAGGATAAAAAGCAAAAGCTTTACAAATAAAGGGTTGCAGGTAGAAGCTGTGTACATTGGCATCCATAATTCCTATGTGTATGTGTATTGGTTGTCTATATTAGTGAAGGGATCAAGGGATGAAGAGACACATGTGCTGTGTTCCTGATGCTTTATGAAAAGAACAACATATCTTTCTTTCACTGCTTTTCAAAGACAGTAGTTTAAAGAAAGAAACAGAGATACATAATATATCCTTTTAGCAATTCTGTGTAAAAGAAGTATGTCTATACTGCCCCTTAAACACAAAACTTGTACTGACCTTACAGCAGCCACCTCTGGCCTGGGTGCTCAAAACCTTTGTGAATAGGATATATAAGTACAGAAGGAACAGCTGTACAGTATATATGGTGGGGTTTTTCCATGTAAGGAACTCTCACTCATTGAAACAACCACTTTTGTAGTTTATTAAGACAAAGGAAACCTACAATTTACAGCTACACCTAATTAGCTGTTTTGTTCTACAGCTCTCAAAAATATTGCAAAATAGGTAAAAAATGAAATTGGGTAGATGAAAAGCTATGAAGCAAATGAACTTCATGTTTATTTCTATTGCTTTTTAAAAGAGATTAAAATGCCTCCTCTCTTTTTGTGTTTACTAGTGTCCCACAAAAGGAAATCTAGAAATGAAGAAGATTACAGGAAGAATGGAGTTACTCTCCTATTGCCTCTTCTGCCACTGGCAGCTAGAGGAGAGACATCTTTTGACATTTTAGACATCTTGGAACCAGTGGGACATCAAAATCTACTGTAAAAAGATAATGTAATGATTATGACTATTTCAGTTATGAAATAGCAGAGACCACTGTTTCTAATGTGCCCCAAAACACAGCTGTGTGTACATACATAAAAACATTCTTCTCCTTATGAAAGCTGAATATTTACCTCTTTGTTATCAAATCAGATTGAAAGGATTACCTGAGTCATTGACTTCTTACTGAAAAAAACTTTGTTGTAGTAGACAAAATGCATCCTGTGTTATAAATCCATCAAAACAGTAACATTGCCAAGAACAGTGGCAGTCTTCCAGTAAAATCACCTTCACCATAACAAACCACTATTATATCTCAAATATTTGAACAGCAGCAATATTAAACCCAGTCTCTATTCTGGAGCACAATACTGTAAATATTTGCTGCCAGATTTAATGCTTATTACTGAAATCAGTAGTTGCAATTAATGTCACATAACCTTTTTGCATAAATTTCCTCCTTGCTCTTCTAAAAGCTATTAACAAAATACCAAGTAGAAGCTGGGACTGGATAACACCAATCAAGTCTTGCTCTTAGCAATATTATATTCAGTGGGAAGGCTTGCACTGACTCTCAGATCTCTGTAATTATGTGCTATGATGGAACAAAGATGAGCATTATATTCCAGGGAGGCCATTCCCTCATTTTTTCCTGATTCATCTAGACAATTCAAGCTCCAGAAAAGCAGTTTAGCCTGGTTTGACACAAGTAACAGAAGAAAAAACGTCACAATAATTTTTAAAAGGCTCATTAAAAAGCCAAGTTCTTATCTATGCTAGAAGGGAATCTGAAGTACAAATGTATGCTTTACATTGGTCTTTTATTATTCATAAAGATGCATTTAACACTTGGGGCTTCTCCTCCCTTTTCACAGAAAAGTAGCGCTCTCCTTTTTACCATTAAATGTTTGATCCTAACTTTCCTCTCTTGCTGCAGGATTCTACCTGACAGCTAGAATCAGTGCTGATACTTAGGAAGGGGAAGCTGAATCCTAGAGGTTTGACAAACTCCTCTAAGCAAGACGACCTCATGTTTTTATGGTAATAAAAAACCCACAAAATAAGCGAAAGAAACATTAAAAAAGAAACAAACACGTACACACATAGTTGGAAGATCTCTAGCTACCTCCCAAGAGAATGCTAAGAAAACACCTTTTCTTCCTGCTCTGGAAGAAAAAAAAAAAAAACCCACATGAAGAGTTTCAAACTGTAAGCTTGTTTTTATTTAAAACGGAATTATCTGATTGCAGTTCTTCCATCATTTCTTTACCAACACCAGCACACCACAGAGGTGTGGAATGGAACTGGTGGAATGTGAACCTCTCAAAAAGCATGTGTTTCACAAAACTACCTGTAGTGAAAACATTTTGAAACAGGGTTTGATATTAGCAATGGCAAATCTACATGGTGTTTAAAAATATTAAGAATAATAATGAGAAAGCAGGAAGATGAACAAGATGCTGAAATGGATATCTTGTCTGCCTTAGATAAATTTTGATGTTTTCCTAAAAAATGTTGCATCTTTTAATGTATCAGTCCAGTTAACCTATCTGACTTGTGGCAGCGCTTTCATCCCTTCTCTTTGCCTTCTAAAGAAAGAGGTAGTTTTATTCTACAGACAGGAAAATTCATATATGTAAATTTAACCAAACTATTGAGACATTAACATGTCTCATTTACATTTTGCTCATAAAACAAGTCTTCCTAATTTTCACAACATTGAAGTGTTAAAGCTGACCATCATACTCAAGTTGATAATTGCATTCTAGAAGACAAGTTTATTCCATGGTTGATAAGATAATAACTCCATGTATTTCATGTACAGCTATTATGTATTGATAGAGTATCCTCTGCCCTGGTCTTTAAAAAACTTCCAGAAAATGGAAAACTTGCCAGATTATCCAAGATCTGCCCTAAATGTTTATCTGAGTGTATACAGACAGCTGGTACAGGTCCACCCATGTGGATCCATTGGAGGACTTTTCTGAATTCCCTAAAGGAAATATTTTAAGTGGCTTATGATAAAAAACTTGGAATTTGAGATCTTCTGTTATGACAAGAGGTTTTTTTACTGCACTGTGGTGGAGTGTGCGTGTACTGCACTTTGCTAGAATACCCTTCTTATTTTCAATCTTTCTCTTTGCATCTTACAGGTTTGCCATCAAAGAAATTTGCTCCTCAGGTGGAAAGCAATGAAAAGGAAAAGTTATGTTATGAACCATGTGTACATTGAGTGATCAGAACTATATCCCTGGGATCTCTTAAGATCAGCAGAAAGGAATACATAGCATTCATCTCCATTGCCTAGGTTTTATTTGTCCAGCTAGAAACAGAAAAGCATTTCAGACTCAGCAGTCACTGGGGATGTAAGGTGTAGAGGTGAAATAAGACACCAAGTTGCCAGAACAAAACTTGGTCAATCCTCACAGTTCTTAGTTACATTTTGTGATTTAGGTATATTTAGTGTTTTAAAGTAGCTATTGCCCAGGACTTCAGAAAGCAACTGGTACAGCTAGCAGAAAATGCCTCATTAATGCTCTTATAGGATGCTTTACTAATTAAAGCTATCCAGGTAAAGAAACTCCCTGGGACAGATAAAGGACTTTTTTTTAAGTGCCACTGGTTAGTTAAGAGATGTGTGGGAGAACCTAGCTTTGGCAAAATTGAACACTTGGGAAAGTATCTGAACAACACATCATGGACAGAAGCTCCTGGTTCTGTGAGCAGAAAGCAGAGACAGAGAGGCTGGGTTACCACACTGAAGTTCAGAGAACTTGCACACATTGGATGGGATGTACTTCTGAGCATCTCCATGAACTCTGCACACCGAGCTGATGCCCATGGAGGCCACATCAGCCAAAAGTGACACAGATACGTTATCTTGGCTGCAGAGACAGAGCAGCAGTACCTGCTCTTTCACACAGACCTGCCTAAGGGGATGTTATTTGCATCTGCAGCTACAAAGAATAAGGTTGATCAACTATTAGAAGCTCACTTATGATACTGAACTGTTTCATAGGAAGCCCAAGTAGTCATTGGAATTGACACTATAACAAACCCTTCAAAGGACAGAACAATGATCTAGCTGTGATAAAGACAGAAAATTTGCTTCCAACAGCAGACATGCTGACTACTGTGTGACTCCTCATCAGAGAGACTTGGCAGGATGGAGCCCATGTAAGACACTTTGTAAGTTCTCCTCTGCAGATGGTGATTATATCTCATCTGGATTATTTCTGCATGCACAAAGAACTTGCCCAATGCAAATAAAATGCAGAATCAGCAATTATTTATTATCAAACTTACCCTTTCCCGAGCACGCTGGATCTTCTCTCTGTCATGGCTGAGGTTTTCAAGCATCTCCTGTCCAATCTGCTCTGCATTAAAAAATTAAAATATAAATCATGAAAAATACAGATTGTGACTGAAAGGCCCTAAAATGCCAAGTTAGATTGTAACAACAGCATTTAATACATGTGGTAGCCTAATCACTCCTCCTAACTGCAAAGAGGAATACATCATTACACTAAATATTAAGTTTTTCAAGCAACATAAAAATGAAGAAGCAAACCAAACCAGAAGCCATCCCTCTGTAGTCTCTTGAGGTTGTCGAGGCCCTGGGAACTGATGCTGACCTTTGATTTATGAAACAAAGGCAAGGAGACTTTCAGACTTGCTCTAGGTGCTGGGTGCTCACACTTCCTATCTACTCCTTAAGCCCAGGGAAGTCAGTAAGCCTTTGCTAAAACACCAGCCATCCTTGTACATCTAAAGACATTGAGAAGTCATATTAGAAGAAAACCACTCTCAGTGCCTCTCAGCATTTACCATTGATGCTTAAATGAAAGCTTTTGCAGGCTCAGCCCAGTTACTGGTGTCTGCTTTGCTCCACCATGGGCCGTTTCTGGCTGGCTCAGAGACAGGCTGCAATCTCCCAATGTTTTCAAGAGCAGACAGAGACATTAATTTATCGTCATCACTGTTTGTTTACACAGGGGGTGTCTGCTTCCGCAGCTTACGCTGAACCAAAGGTTGCAAAATTATAGTGGAGAGGCCTCAAGATATGGTACAAAGACAACACAAGATGCCAAAACTTTACTCTTCAAACAGCTTCAATCAAATGCTTCTCTAACACTGAAATATTAGCAGCAAGTATAGAGAAGAGATTTTAATCTTCAAAGCTCTACAGAAATATTAAGAAACCCTCCCTGTATTTCCCCGAAGCAGAAAAATAAGTTAAATCATTCCCATTTTACAGATGGGGAAGCAGGCAGAAGGAGCTGAAGCAGCTGTAGCTTTGCCTCAGGACATACAGCACATGTGAGACAACCAGAATTTCTGTGCACATTCATTTAGGGTACTTAGCAGGCTTACCAGAGATATGCACCAAACCAGTAAAACTACAAATACATGGCTTTTTTTTTTTCCCCCTAAACAACAAAAAAACCACCTTGCTTTCGTTCTGGTGAGTGGGATCTTAAAATGTCATTATTCAGGGAGCCTTGAGAAAATGGATCATTAAAAATTCACCAATATGTTAATAAACATGATTATGATTTTTTTTTAATTGATGCAGTCCATTTTCAAGGAACAATCCAAAGTAGAATCACCTCAAACTTTAAAAGTTTGAGACAAGCAATGTTATTTTTAAATCCATTTAACACAAGGTACACAGTCTGCCAGATAAAGTCTGAGGAAATTCATTACATATATATTTCTCTATCAGTTGCCAAGTACAGTACAAGTAAGATAAATATTTCCTCTGACCACAAATTGACATCCTCATTATGCTATCTTGTCCCTCTTGGCTCGCTGCTCTTTACTTTTAGCTGTATATACAATGCCTCCCAAAGGTGAAACGTGGTAAGATACATGGGTTTGGAGTTAAAAAGGCTGCACGGTGCAGTGCAGTTACACAAATGGCAGCCTCAGAAAGCGATTCACGAGAGCCTTGCCTACGTTTGCATGTCAAAGGACTTACAGGATGGAACTATACTGAGCTTTTCCTCATTAAAGCACTCAAAATACTGTAATACACACACAGATACATGTCTTCAATGCAATCTAGGGGAGAAAAAAACAAAGCAAAATTCCTTAAAAAGAGAGTGGAAAAACAATCAACAAATTACTAACCTAGTAGTATGAGGCAAAATGATAATAGGTGTATTTAGTACTAAAAATTATACATATGTTTGCAGACATAAAAGACTATGAGGTGCAGATTTTCCTTCAAAGGAATAAGTATAAAATACATGGCTAAAATGGTTTGGTATCTCATGAACAAAGCTCAAAAATATCTTTGTAGGAAACAGTTTTATTTTTATTACACCAATTTTAAACAAGTTACTGTGGGGTTTGTTTATTTTTTTTTTCATCTTTTTCCTGTCACTGGCAAGTTCACACTCTTAGCTTTTTATAATGATTGAGTTTATTTTCCAACCATCACTGTGACAGCAGCATCAACTGTAAGTGAGGGTAAAACACCGTCACTTTGACGAATAGTGTATTTTCCTCTCATTGTCGATGACTGAAGACATCAATAAATAAGGAAGGAGAGCATGTCAGCCAGAATATCACAGAATGAATTGTTGATATGACACTTAGGGATTAAACCTTCAGCCATGAAGTTCAACCTAGCAGAGGGGTCTGAGAACTGAGATAGTTGCGTTTCTTCCCAGCAGCCTCTATAGATAAATAATTGGACGGATCATCAATTTTACAGGAGCAGCTTTACTCTACATGCACTTTCGTTGATGATCTTTGGCCTTTTTTGGGCTAAAATAACAACATAAGTTGAACAAAGAGGTAACATAATCTCACAGTAAGTTTGCAAACATAAATTGACACCTTTATCCTCTTCATATCCCCATTCTACTCCGAAAATTCACTGATGACACTGAAACTTGATTTTTAGCTGGAAGGTCAAGACAGTCAAACAAAAATATTATTAAATAAAGAAAATAAAGACTTCTCAATGATATGAAGACAGGTCTCTTCACTTGGTTTGCAACTGAAAGCACGTGGGACTAGGAAAAATGTAGCATTAGCCCACAGTACAGCTAATTACAAGCCTGATATCATTACTATTTGCTTGCATTTTTCAACTTTCCCCACAACTCTGACGTTTTCCTGCCAGTTAAAGCATTCATCTATGTGGCAGATTCATGCTTTTAGTGCAATGATGCTGTATAGATCTTTCCAGCCTACTTATAATGCAAGTCATTGATGAAGCTACTACAGTTATGTGAAAAGGTCAGGTTTGTAAGATAAACTGTAGTGCATGAAATAAGACCAATACACAAACTGACGGGTGTTGCCTGTTGCCAGTAATGGTGTTTATTTCCATAGAATCTTAACAATGTTAATTATTTGGGGATTATGCCAACCTTTCAGTTGTTTTGTATGGACAATGTTTAGTACAGTGCAGTCCCAAGTTCTACCAAAGACTGAGCGGTGCTGCCTCTTCTAACTGAAATTCCCAAAGAGATGCATAAAATTATGTTCTAAAATTACAGCTAAACTGTGAGAAGCAGAAGGGCGAATGCATTTACATCATTATTATCTGTGTACTGACAGAGGGCAGGAATATTCGATAGAGCAATTATCTCAGTCTTAAACACAATCACAATGCTGTGATGGCCAGAAAAAAAAATTTCTGAAAAAATGCATAATATTAACGAGCATCACCCTTAAATTGTGAATGCTAAAATTCACAGCTCTAAATGTATTCCGCCCTAAAGGTGTTTGAACAAAGTATAGGAAACCATCCTCTTTAGTTCCGAGCACTTCAAAAATGCCATGTTGTGAGTCCAATACAAATGGTGCATGGTTCTATGAGACTATATTATGCAAGAAAAACATAACATTTCTTATCCTAAAACACTGAAATTAATTAGAAGAATGAATACGTTTTCCCCACCTGAAGAAAAAACAACACCACCTCCTCAACCTAAAACCTAACTTCCCCCTTCATATGTGCACAAATTGGCACATGGTTTTTAACTTCTATGTTGAGATAAACCCAAAAGACAATGATCACTTCTAGCAATGCTTTGCACTCCTGAATAAGCCCTTTCTTTGGAATTTGCCTGTAACCTGTATGCAGTATTTATTTATACCTACAAATCGTAATTATTTAATACATGGTCCACAGAGCTTGATTTCTAATACCTACACACACATCAAGGATGTAAAATAAGTTGTGCTTGACTGATTTTTCTTTTACTTTTTTTGCCTCCAGCCATTTAAGAATTTATGTACTTTATCAGCTAAACTGATTCTGAAAGAGCTTTTTCTAATCACTCAAGTCAATAATACATTTTTCCCCTAAGAATGACTAATATATTTACTCAAGAGACATGGAATGAGCCTCTCCAGGCTTTAGGATAAACAAACATGCATTTTTATGAATTTTGAAGACAGACTCTCCATTTTTCTTTTCATATAAAAAATAAAATAATCCAACATAGTTTATAGAGCACTTTTTCTCTCAAAGTGTACCCTGTGTGTGTGCATATATATATATGTGTGTGTGTGTGTATATATAAAAGTGCCATAAGATGCAGCAGATATCATGATATGATTTAAAATACAAAAAAATCTTAAAACCAACCAAATCACAGAGAGGATGCCTGGAAATATGATTTGCCCAGTCTCAACATATATACAATGCATACATCTGAGCTATGTAATTAGAGGTTGGAAAAGACAAATTAATTTACACTGGGAAAAGCAGAAGATCATGTTAAAAATCAAGATGGTTGTTCCACAGAATCATGAAATCCACCAAAAAACCCCACTGTGTGTTGATCAGGATAGGAATGCAGAACAGTTCCAGGCTGAGATCCTCAGTCCTGCCAACTGAGCAGTGCCATTTGGGAAGTGCAAATTGTGTGTCGTCTTTACACCGAGACAGCACATGCTCTGAAGATGTAGCAAAAGCTCACAGAAGGTTTTTGGAAACTACGCTGACGCAGGCTGGGACTTTTTTTTCCTAAAAGCCACTCCGTTTTGGACAGGGTAAAAGTTATGATTTTAGGAGACTAGGATAAATCATCAACAGCAGTGTCTGGGAAAAAATGCTAGAAAGTGTTAAAAGCTCACTGTTCAGAGGTGACAGCAAGCAGATTTACAAACTTGGAAAATATAGGTTGCAGGAGTTGAAGAATTCAGGGCTGAGTCAAACACCTTATGCTTCTGACAGCAGAAAGTTAATAAAGAAAGTGATGACATATCTCAAAGTACAGGGACACAGGTAAAAGTCCAATAAATTCCCCAGTTCCCAGCTGACATATACTTACATCGAACAGCTGATATAATTAGAAGGATTTAGATCATTAAGGTTATTAAAAAACAAGTATAAGTTAATATGGATAATTGAAGGATAATGTAACAGCCATAAGCCAATGGAGAGACAATTTGTAGCGCATTAACAGAACAGTGAAACATGAGTTAGTGCTCAAATGCCTCAAGAATCTGTCATGAAGATGTTGATCTGCATGCTGCTAAGTGGTCACTTAACACAATAAAACAAAAATTAGCCACATTTTATAGGGATTAGTTGGCTTCTTCAGCAGAAGCAAATGCTGTACAGGTGGAAAGAGCACTGACAATCCACAGCATTCACAGAGGACACCCAACACTTCCAGAGCTGTCAGAAGTTCAGTTGCACGAGGGGATAAAAGAAGCTGCCCAGTCTCACTGTGGAAACAAGTAGCATCTAAAAATACCTCCAAAACTTCTAAAGTCCAAGATGTCCACCAAAGTAAAAATATAAGCATTTTTCAAATGAAAAGGTCTCCCTATAACCTATAATGGATGTTCACGAAATTATTTTTATTGGCCAAGAGCGAAAGTGGTTGGTTGATACTGAGGTCAGGGAAGCCAGAAAGAAAAACATCCAGAACACCTAATCAGAATTCAGTCTTTGTGCTTTGTTCAAAATAAAGAAGAAAAGATATTTCAGGAAGGTGCCACATGCCTTTAAGAACAAACTGGGAGCATTTCATAACCAACACCTCCCATGGTCCAGGCCTGGCTTGTCCTTCTCCAGTAAAAAAAAAGGCAGATGAATGAGAAGAAAACAGGATAAAGAAAGAAGAAAGATGATATATGACAGACCTACTAACTTCACCTCCAGTTGCTTTTTCTATTTCTAAAGTTTCATACCTTTTCTGAAATCCTAACTTACATCAATCTGCTGGTAAAAAACAACTCATTTCTCACTAACTGATGTATTTTTTTTCTGTCTACTCCCATCACCAATCTAGCTGAGCTCTCTTACTAACATCCTCACAGCAACATTCACAGGAGGTGGCAGACTTTGATTCTGCTGAGCACTTGTCTACATTGAAGGCTGGCCATTGTTCTTGCCATGCCCCAGCCCAGCAGTGCTCGTCTGCTCCAAATTCCTCCCATCGCATCTTCCTCCCCTACCCTCTTCCTTCAAGTAAGTTCTAAGGCAAAAAGAAATCTTTCCTTAGTGCATCAATAAGTAAACAACTTGCTACCCCCATTTCAATTACTGATAATGTAAAGTTGGGAGCCAACCCTCAGTGTCTTCTTTTGCTCCTACTTTTAAGTGCTCCCAGGATGGAAGAAGCCCCTGCTTGCTCTGAGCTTGGTGCAGGAATGGGCGATGCTTCATTGCAGTACTGCCAGTCTGGAACTTGTCTGAAAGCGATTTAGCAGGGGAGAGTATTAAAAATCCTGATTGCATCTAAATTAAGTTGCAGAAATATATCCTCTAAAACTTGAGCCACAAACTGTCACTTAATTAAATTTGCGACTCCAAACAGCACCGAGACAACACAACGGTGATCTTTGGTTTGTCTAAGGTTGGATTCATAATCATTATTGAATCAAAAGTGCTCCACCATCTACCCAGTTCGCTATCAACTCAGAGCAGTACAAATAATTACTCTGGACTCCTCATTACTGGTTATTTTAAAGACTTAAAATGTGCAGGCAGAGAGTTGGCAACTTAAACTCCTGCACTGAGCAGCCTGAGGCTCATAAAGTTAGCCCTGTCTCTAGAGCTGATCCACTCTTAAAGCAGTAAGTGCACTTCAAGACACGGAGCTAAGCACAAAATAGATGAGACAGGCTATTAGCCAACCCGCAAATAGGAAAAAAAAGTTACATTAGGTTTTCAAAAGAGAAGAAAATGTTTCGAAATTTTGAAATATGTTTTAAAATTGGAGAGTGGAGTGAGAATTTTTTTCAATCTTAATTTAACTACATAAAACCACAGTATATGACATTTAGGTAGTACAATGATGAAGAACAAAGACTGCTAGTTATATCTGTAAGCACTGGAACAATTTTTTTTTTTTTCAAACTGATCCTTTATGACCCATTTTCGTGGCTAAAACGTATCAGTAAGTAACAAGCGTGTTTTGCAGCATCTCCTCTGGACATCAGAAGACCTATGAGAAGAGTACATCCTTCAACTGTTTCAATCTGAGAAAGTGCTCCTTGAAGCAAAAAGCAAAGTCAACAGCAGAAAGTAAAGACAGAGACAAATAACATTACATTTGGGTTTGTTCAGGTTTCTCCCAACATCCTGATGGACCAGATTTATCTTGAATCTACAGGTCAATTAGAAAGTCAGGAAAGCTGGCAACATAAACAAGAAGTCTATGCCTCTTTGATCTTTAATACTTCCACGGAGCTAAAGTGTGTTTTAACCTTTCTTGCACTGTTCAGAAATTCATTTTAAATGTGAATGGAACTATCTCCTGCTGTATTCACATTCATATTTAAACAACAAAAAACAGAAATAAAATAGCACCCAGACATAAGAAAAATAAAACAAACCTAGAAGACGATTAATAAATAATGCTTAAACTCATTGACCAAAAAGTGCAGCAGTCTGTGCATAAATAAAGTATTCTGTAAACAGCATGTGTATATAAAAATATATATATATAAACTTTCTTAAACATTGTAAAGCCCACAAAGCAGGTGAACAGCTCAGCAACCTCGGAGCTGGCTTCAGTGCAACTCACTCTTTGAATACGAATTAGCAGTGGGTAATCGCGGCATATTTATGAGGCCTTTTGCCTGGTCCTTCTCTCCAGTGAATGCTGTATTATTCATTGCGTGTGCCCTGACCCCAGTGCGCTCCTGTTCTGACAAATCATACTTGATTAAGACAAATCTTTATTAGTTAGCTAGTCAACTTCCCCATTTATCATTTGCAAATCCCATTCTCTTTTTCGGGTACAGTAAAAAGTAACTGAAACCAAAACCATTTTTTCGCCGTATAAAATGAAATGCTTGTTACAGGCAGAAAGTGCAAACAGAAGCCTAGAAGTCAGTAATAGATGATAAAACAAAGGTTTAACAGGCATAAATTACAAATGGGGCAAAACTCTAACACAACAGTGTACCTTGGATAGGCTGAGGAAACATTAATTAGCTCATCCTTTCAATGTTTCCTATTTTTTTCACAAACTACACCTCTCAAAATCTAAATGCCATAAAAAGAAATGCATTGCAAAGTTGGAAGATGAAAGTACCAAAGTTTAAAAATTAGTAATAAAGAGAATGATGACGAAAGTTGTTGTTCAAGTTCTCTACCAATCCTAAAAAAAAATCTTTTAAAAGGAAGAAAAATGACTACCAAATCACTAACGAAGCTTTAGTTTCCCTTGAAAATGCAATATCTCTCCAAAGAGGTGACAATTTGGAGAGGAAAATCCCCTTTCAAGACAATGTTAGTTTATCCATTGGGTAATTTACAACTAGAAAACCATGTGATGTGCAATGCACAACAGTTTTGTCATCATGGTGGTGTTGCATGCAGAGAAGCATGTTTCTTCTGTCAGGACTCTGGAGATCTGAAGCAGCTACTTGGAGGTGGAGGGACAAGGGACAGAGGGAAAGGACAGCCTGTAGCTCATTGGGCTGGCTGCAGTTCAAGTTCCAGCTCTACCACAGGATTTTATTCTCTGGAGGGATCTCTAGGAAATGCTCAGTTGGCTGTATTTTTGTTTGGTCATGAAGCTTAGTAGATTGTGCATTTTATTACATTTTGAATCTTTCTACATCGTGATATTTATACCCATCAATTAGAATCTGTGTTCATTTGAAATATACAGCAATTAAAAAACCTGCACCTAAAGGACAAAACATCAGGATAAACATCTCCGTGCTCCTTACCCATCACACTTACAGACTCCAGTCCTCCTCCACTTACATCTTCCCATCTCAAGCCATTTTTCCTTTGTTTTTTTGTTTTTTTTTTTTTTTTTTTTTTCCTACAGGACCAATGCAGCTATGGATTCTGCTGCTTTTTCACACACATGAGCTAAGTGCTAGTTATTTCCATCTGCAATGTTGCCTTTGATTACACACAGAGTAATGCTGAGAAAACCACTACCTCACTAAACCCACAGCAAGGGTTCAGAGGGAACAATGAAAAATACTTGATGGCCTGGCAAATCAGTGTTATCAGGAGGTATACAAAAGGGAAAGAATCCAGACTAATTTTAAAATCCTGGCTGAATTTCCAGGGCTATGTGTATATATATGTGTATATGTATGTAAAATTAAAAAGTATCTGCTCTTGTGCTTTTTAAAGATTTTTCTCGTGGAAATTGCTGAGATGACTATCCCGTAACAGAATTTTTACAGCACTCCTCAGAGCAGACTCATATTTTAAGGATCAAGTTAAGCTCTTCAGATGGTGTTTCAGAGGTTGACTTACTCGAGACCTTTATTGCCTATAGACAGAATTTGTTTCTAAGGCATCTCTGCTAGGAAAAATTGTTGAAAAACCTGATTTTTCAGTAAGTGCCTAAGATGTCAAGTGCGATTTCTTCTGATGGAGCAACTTAGCAACACTTATCAATACTTCTGGCATCTGTACGTTACACTACCACTAGATGATGTGACTTAGGGCAGACCTGGAGATTTCTAAAAACAAACTGCCTCAGAACAAAGCAGTTTACTGCATGGGGCAGCAGCTTCTGCTGGGATTCTCCCAAAGCAGCTGCCTGGAGTGCTCCAAGTGCCATCCCAGCTCCTGGGCATGGTCTTTGGGTCCCTGAGGATTTGGGTCAGGGGTACCAGAGAGGCTGCTTCTTGCTCTTGGGTGCTACTTGAACTGCAGCCAGCACAGACACGGGCACTGGAGGTGCCATGAAGAAGCACTGGCAGCTGAATGTCGCTGGATGTCCCAGGTTTGGGTGACATCTCCCCTCCATCCTGGTCTGCCAGACTTGTCAGCATGCAGGACATGCTGCCAAAGGCACAGGTGTTCTGCTGTGGGACGTCATTAACAAATCTGTGGGACTTGTTAGCAGGCAATTGTCAGAGTTTATTTGTGTGGATGGTCTGTATGCTGCAGACAGAATGAATTTAGTACGGGGTTTTTTTGCTGTACCTTATTTCTTGATTTCTAGAAGACAAACATGAGTAAAACATTATGCCTAGCAGCCCCTAGCCCACACAGTAAAGAGACAAGTATCTGGATTTTCCGTCATGCTCAAAGATCAAGAACACAGGGAGTCAAGGTCAGATCTGAGAAAGGACCCTGGACTGCTGTGTTCTGTATTTCAAATGAAAGTCATGCCACCTATGGGCAGGTACCATCCAGCCCAACATCCTCACTGACGTTACAGACCTGAGCCCATGGCCATTTTCACATTTTAGTGCTGGTTTGGATGCCAGTAAAAAAAAATTAATAAATTGATTTTTCTGAAATTTCTTCAAGCAATCTTTAATGTTGCAAGATAGGAATTTGAGAGAACAGAATTGTATTACTGGCTCAGAGACTACTGTACCCCTGCTTAATACTTATGCCTGCTTCCCTGATTCTAAAATGGGTGTGAAGGAATCCACATTGGTCAAACACAGTATGTAACATTGAAAGAATAATTTTTCTATGGAAGGCATTTAAATACTGCACTTAGCTTCTTATATATTCATTTTCATTACAACTACTAGCTTGAATGCCATTTTAATTGAAAAAAAAATAAGATTAGAGATTATTTTTAAAATGAAATCTGAAGTGGCCCACTGTACTCAACTACAGAACATTACATTTAATCTAATCAGTGGGTTTTAGATTATTTGAGCCCCAAAATATAATTATCCCATGATCTTCTGAATTGGCAAATTATTGCAGTATGACAATTTATTGCAAACACCCAGTTTACAAACATAACTTTGCTGGAAATTCTCGAGAAGTGTTAAACCGATGTCAGTGTCTCAGTAATTTCGCAGTTTAAAAACAGTTAGAAATGTAATGACTACACTGCACTTGATTAAAGCATTTACAGCTCTAATCAAAAACTGACAGCAAGATCAAAGATGTTAACTTAAATCTCTCTTCTAATTATGTTTAAAATGCCACACCTCAGGCCTGTCTCTCCTCTTCTTTTTCAAACCAAATTCTGCTTAAGAAAGATCTAACACTTCTTAACAGTTCATTATCCAATAAAACTATTCAAAGCTTAAAAGCAATCTACACAATTAGTCAGGACCTCAGGGAGTCCACCGGTAGTCTTTATTACAGGGCTTCATATTAAAACACCTTAATTATATTTGTCAAATGGATTTCATTAAAACCCATCGTCACTTTAATTTTCATATTTTGACAGTGCTGGCATAGCATTATTACCACCTGCCAAGCTACGAACTACAACAAAATTATCAAATTCCTTCAAATACCAAGCAGTTTCTTTTTGTACCTGACCAATGATTTCCCTCTTTTTGGTGAAAGCACCATAATTAAGAGGAATAATTAAAATTTCATATTCAAGCAGCACACAGGCAAGCTAAATGTATCTGTTGCAGGTGTGTAAATAAGAACCTATATGGATACCTGGTTGCCAGGAGCACATAATACAAAGGTAGGACACATATACTGAAGTGCTTCTGAATAATAAAGCCAAGACATCAAACAGAATGCACTATTATTTAATCAAATGACAACCATGAGGATTTGAAAGCAGAGGACATTTTAACTTCTACTCATTATACTGTCATTTTGACACAACAGATCTGGGGATTATGACCATATACTGTAACCACAGTTTTATTTTAGATTTAATCCATGGAGGTTCCACTTGACTTTAGACAATCGCATTGAAATATAATTAAAACAAAATTGTTCATCCTCTCTTCATACAGTAAGTACTGTGACAAGGGCTTCTGATATTTAGGATACATTTCCAGTGGAGGACATACCAATTGTTTGATTTTTTCTTTATACTCAATGCCACAGCAATTAACGACTTTAGATAATTGCCAATAATATAAAAGGCAGGTACCAGCATCTGTCATGCAACACAGCTTGGGCTGCTAACATCATGTGGGATACAGAAAGAAATTATTTTTTCTTTTTTGTTATCTGAAATACTGTACACAAAACTGAAACAATTTATCATTATTGTGTATATATTTACTGAGCTAAATTCAAGCCTGATTAACTCCACGTTCTTCAGTGAACATGTGTGTGAGATGACTTTGGCCCACAACAGATAAAACAATACCATGCAGATTGCAATAGGGAAAAGAACAGAGAATTTTCCTTTCTTTCATATAATCATAGCAAGAAATAAGAAATTAAGAGGTTTCTGCCATATGTCTAACACACTTCACTGCTTTGTACAAAGGTCTCAAGAGTAATGATCTCCGTGTGTTATGAATATTTTAAGACTTATTAAATGTTCTTGGATTACTGTGAGTAAAACTATGGGATTCTAAAGAACTGGTCTAAATGACAAATATTATTCCTACTTAAGGTAAAATAAAAATTTAATAATTATTTAATGTATTATCAAGGAGGAAAGCTTCAACCTCTTTCACATCATATCACAAGTTGTAGCAGAGGAATTGCTGAAGACGTGCTGGGGTTTATTTTATTTAATTTCTATTTTATTTCTTTTCATTGCTTTAATTGCTTTTGAATTACAAAGAAATAAAGCAGAGTACTCACAAGCAAGGGACTATGAGCTGATCACAGATCTCTTGTTTGATATTTTGGCAAGTCACCTTATTTCTTTTATCCTATTTACTCTATCTGTAAAACAGAGGTAAATAATGTTTCTACTACAATTCCACTGAAAGAAGAAAATGCCCACATGCTGCTTAGCTGCTGTTACCAGAACATCTTACAGCAAATAATCAGAATTTTTTGGTGCCTCTTGTTCAACTTCAAACTATCATGACAGCCTTGGGGGTTTCTCTTAGAAACCCTCTAACCCAGAGACAATCTAAGAGGTAAGCAGTGTTTTGAAAACAATCCCAGCCCAAACCAGTGTAGGTTTGCTTCTCCTGACCTGCTGGGAGCCAGCTCCTCCAGCTTAACACAAGGATGGATGGAGGGATAGGGAAACTTCCCAGATGAGGAGCCGGTGGGTGATGGAAGCTCACACGTGCCTTTGACACAGCTGGTCAAGCTTCCCATCTTGAAATCTCCTCCTCCCTCTGCACCCAGGATCCTGCCCTATCTGTGAGGACTGTGCAAGGCTCTGGCTTTGGTTCCTTTCGTCCCTGCAGATCTGCAGTTGATTTACAGCTGGAAAATCTCATGCACCAACTCAGTTACTATTTAATAAGGGACAGATTTCCCTCTCTATACTGCCATTTCCTCTCACATCTCTCACTGCTTAGCCTTCAACTCAAATCCAACACAACACAGCAATTTCTTGTCCCCCAACATGTCTCCACACCATCTATTCTGATGACATGCAACACGACTGTCTTCCTTTCTACCCAGCCTCAACATCTTTTTTTACTCAGTTCTTTTTTTCAGTCCTTGCTTTTTGGGCAAGCTCTCTGATTCTTTCTGCTTGACAGCAGGAAACAGACTGGTCCCAGCCCTTCCCTTCCTAAAACCCTCTTCTCACCCTTTATTTATATTATCACATACTTTTATTTTAGCCTTGACAAAAAATCTATGTACCACCTACAGTAATGTAGAACATTGCATCAAACACTGTTTTTTAGTATCATATTGGTCTTTTTGTTTCATGCCACTGTCTCTCCCCAGTTCAGCACATGAAACAATAGCTACATTCCTTCTGTAGCCAATCCCTTCATGGTCTGACTTCTCCCATTTGGTATCAGCATATTAATTCCTCTCTCAGCTCAGATATCATTCACCTGTTAAATTTTTACTCAAGCATTTCTGCACTTTCTCCCATGCTGCCATGATTGAAAGGAGCTGAGCATAAACAACTCATCACCTCATCCCACTCCTGCAGTCTCTGATCTGGCTTCTCTT
Source organism: Aleadryas rufinucha (assembly GCA_013397815.1). Taxonomy (NCBI): domain Eukaryota; kingdom Metazoa; phylum Chordata; class Aves; order Passeriformes; genus Aleadryas; species Aleadryas rufinucha. Next base: position 178,737 of record VZTH01000054.1, read on the forward strand.
GTCCATCAATATACCAGGGATAATAATTTCTTCACAGTCCATGGAAATCTCTGGCACAACCATGAACCTTTGTCTTAGCTGAATGTCTAAATGTCTAGTCCCAGATGGATAAGCAATAGCAGAAAATCTAGTGGGCCCATGAGAGTATCATCCACATGGGAGGGGGAAGGTACAGTAAGAAACAAGTTAGCATCACTTGTCTTCACTGTTTCAGAGCAGGTGTGACACAGGGATTTACAATGTACACTGCATTACTGCCAGGTTTTACCTTCCTAAAGCAAACACTATCCCCCACAAGCTATCAGCAAATAGAATGTAAATCTTGTTGTCATGAGTGAATAATTTATTAAATTGACACTATTACTAATAATTACAGAAGATGTGCCTGCTTTTCACTCCTGACAAACAGGAAGCCAGCCATGTTTCCCATTTCAGCTACGATACACAAGGAACAATTCAAAGTGATGCTCGTCCCTGGCTGGCACGTATTCTTTACCATTTGAAGTTTATTTGATACAAATGAGGGTCTACAGAACCCTGCTGACATGAAGTCACAAAGAGCATATACATTTATGAATACTGCATTTACTGCACTCTGTATGCGATGTTTGTTAGGTCTCCAGGCTGAAATCACAGCTCTGAATCTATCTTGAAGATGTTAAGGATGCGTTGTGAGCTTTTGCTTTCTCTCCTCCTGCCCCCCAAACAAAACAAAACACCACCACAGCCTTCATGGCTTTAATTATTAAGCTTATATTTTCTGTTTTATCTTAAATCCCATAATGGAAGCAACCAGGTTTTTTTCCGTCTCCTTGCTTCCTTGTTTCTTTTTTTTTTTCTTCTTTTTTTTGGTAATAGTACACAGTCTTGATGTAGGAAGGAAATGTGAAGACAGAACAATCCAGCTGGATTAGACATTTTTGAAACCTACTGCCAGCAGTGAGCTGTCAAAGCCAGCAATCAAATGTAACCCTTGCGAAAGAAGAACTGGGGACTGCTGTGAGGAGATTTACTTAGAAGAAACTCTCAAATAGTGCTTTTATGTCCTGATTCTCCTCCCCTGCACCAGTTTTATACCTGCTTGTTGCCTCCCCCACCTCCTTGAAGTTATACCTGGTTTACAGTCTGTGGTAGGAATACTTTCTCTATTCCAAAATTAACTATTGAATTTCTACGGCCTCAGTGCAGAACACCTCGACAAATACTTATTGTTCTCCTCCCAAATCTTAAAATCTATGAAAATGTGGGGTAGCTATTAATACAGAGGTCTCTACAATATGTCCAAGAGTAAAAAGTCTTATTACCATCTTTTTTTCAGCTCAGAAGCTGACAAAAGAAGGATGTAACTAGAAGTCAGAAGGAAGGGTAAGAATTCACTATTCTGACCTTACTCCCACTTTTCTGCAAGACCATAATTGTGCTTTATATTCCACCTTTTCACCAGAAAGCTATTAATAAGCATCAGGAAAACTTGGTAATAAGCCCCATTAAAATTAAAAGACATAAGAAGGTATTTTGCTATGGCAATGGAAAGGAAAACAAGACAAAAGTTAAAGAACTGAATGGAACATGAATACAATTTAGGGAGTGAATCTGGGATACTGAAGAACAGGGTCTCAGACAACCAGTGGGGTTGACAAAAGACAAAAGCAAAGACCAAGACTGTGTTGGACCAATTACTACAACAGCAAGATCCTTGCATTGTACAAAAAAAGGTCTTTCTGGATTAAAAGAGGAATGACTACAGAACAGAAGGGTAACATCTGAATTTTGGCCATATCTAGGCTACCAACATGCCCAAGAGTCTCTCTCCATTATAAAATGAAAGTAATGCTACTTAAATATTTTCTAGCAATGGCATGAAGATTTATTGATTAATACCAATTTTTAAGCTTTTAAGAACCCTCTGATTCATGCAGAATCTAAATTTTAATGCAACAGTCAAGGAAAAAATAGAATTACAAGAGTGTCCAGTTTGTGTGATACGTGTATTCTTTCTGCTGGACAGAAAATCAACTTTAAGACTGGGACATGAGAAGCCACAGAAGCAACTGTAGCTCTATGCATTGGAAAAACTTACCAAGAATCATTTGAATAGTTTAGTTTCACAATTTGTGATTTGAAAACTCAGTACCACCTTAAATTTTAACCAGAAGAGAGAATTTACAGAATACTGGCTACTTTCCCGCATTTAAATTGATTAGCCATTACAGTTAACAACCTTCCCACATCATAGAAATAAATAAAGAATGCTGTATCCATTCTAATTTAAAAACTCTTATCATCATTAAAAACATAGTTGATTTAGTCAGAAGTTCCATCTATTATGTGCTGTAATGATTTAATAGTGCCAATTAGATCTATAGTATTCCTAGAAATGGAGGAGTTGCAGCTGGAGCTCTGCAGACCAGTCAAACAATTTTCAAAGGATATTCAAAGGTCTGCACCACTCTATTCTAGGTAGAAGATTAAATTGTAAAGGAAAAAAGAAGCAAGATTTCAAAACAAGTATTCCAGTATGACAAATAGCTCTTCTCTCTGGGCTTCGTTTTTGTAGAAAAGAGAAGTATTTCACCCTCCTATTCCATAAGAAGCTGGAAATGCTCTGCATATTTTAATAATGACATCAAATAACTTGCTAATTCAAGATACTTTAGCCAGCCATGTGTCCTAGTGAGAGACAATGCAAGAGCCCTTTAAAGTATCTACAATACAGAATATGTTCCTTGATAATGTCATTAAGCCATGATGACATGTAGCAAGCAATTGCTGGCAAAGGTCAATAACCTGATCCATTTATACAACGAATGCCTGTTAAAACAGTGTTTAAAGAACAATCGAATGATTGATGACCATAAGCTCTATGTTGGCCATGATGTGCTGCGTGCACACACGGCGTGTTCTGCAAGCACTCCACGTACCTCTGCTGCTGTGGGGTGGCTGGGGGGGAAACTGTTCTGCCAGAAAACAAACCAAAATGTTTAGGCAAAAACACTGACAACAGTAATTGAGTAAATAGAGGTCTGAAGACGCATTTGTGAGCACTGGGCACAAAAAACATGATGATGATCTAATTGAGTACAGCTCAGTTTGAAAATAAGGTGCTCTGGGCAAAACAGACTGCAAGCACCCTCTAAGCTCCATGTTACAGCCTGGGAAAAAAAAAGAAGTGACCCATAGATCTCTTTCACTGATTTTTAAAATTGTTAATTTTTAATTTAAACTGATGCATCAAAATGCAGCTTGATTTGATGCACATTTCAGTTTCACCAGCTCAAAAGCCATTGTCCAAATTCACAGGTCCAATTTGCTGTGTTATTTAAAAAAAGGGGAGAAGGATAATTTCCAAAATATTTTTGTTGTTTTAATTTGTCAGCAACCATCATTCTGTCAACAGTGCTGCACACTTCTTAGAATTTAATACCCTTTTCTAAACAACAATTAACCTAACAGCTTCTCACAAGTAATTTCTCTGCCTCACCAGAAAAGCGTGGTGACCTGTATGTTCTGTAGGACAGGAATGCTTCCCAAAATTGTTATATGGTCTCTACATAGAATTAATTCCATCATTCTTAAGCGACCACATTTCACTTTTCACAAACAAGAACAATTCTGAAAGTCATCTATATATATGATCATAGATGTCATAACATAAATATGATCCATCCAAAGCATTTGATATTCTATAGCTGTAAGGGTTCTGGCTTTTGTGAGATAAACATGCTGAGACCACATTGTGCTGCTGAAGTGCACCCTTCAATTAAAGAGCATTTCTGCACACAAGCCAGTTCCTCATGGAGGTGTTGATTATAAGTGGCATTCATCAGAATCAATGGTATAAAAATAAGCTCCCTGCCATTTTGCTGCATCCATAAACAGGTGTGGCCTGAGCTTTATTAGGTGCCCAGACAAAACGACACGCAAGGACTGTATCTCAGCATGAGTCACAAAGCAAAATTGCTGTTCTGTGCTGTACTTGTGAGACTTCCTAAAATACGTTTCCCAAGTCAGGGGCAGCAGTCAGTGTTGTTGGTTAGTGCAGTCAGGAACTGGATCCACCTCTTCTCGGGCCCCGAAGAACTCCTGCATCGTGGTACAACAGTCAGACATGTTCCATGACTGTTCTTAGAGCTCCACCTTTCCTACAAAAGTGCAATTTCTGCATGGCACAGTGAGCAATGTTATATTGGAATTATATTTTAAAAGCATTCGTATGAAGAGTCATCACTTCTTCCCCAGTAATCTCCTGTTAGCTACAAAACCAGCTGAAATAGAGCAGAAAACAGTTAAAGCAACAGTGAGTTACACATTGATGACTTTTCCATCTTGCCCTCAGCACAGATGGAAGTTCAGTCTGCTCCTAAACACACACGTGCCAAACAACTGATAAAAAAGGATGCCAAGTACTCCAAACTTTAAATTTTGGAAGCTAACACCAACTGACGTACTAAAGGAATCTATCCTGTTTCCATCCTGTTTGGCTCTGCACTTGAAGCCTCTTCTGCCTATGTTGTTCTAACCACATATACCAGGATGGATTTTTCCCCACAAAGCACATCACAATTTTCACTCCAAGTGTCCAAAGGTCTTTCAGCAAGCCAGTCTGTTTCCCATGTCCCTCTATTAGAAATTAAGTTTTCATCTTCCTTCTGACTCTGTGTCAACCTATTTCCCATTTTCCATGACACAATCCCATTTCTTCCCTTCTGCTATTGTCCTCCTGTCAGGCTTTTCCCACCAGCTCCTCTTGTGTCCTCCTCTACCTCATCAACCATCAGGTGAATGCAACACTGGAGCCTGATGATTTCATTATGAACTGACAAAGTCAAAGACTTGTCATTTACAGATTGGGAACGGAGACATGGGAATGTTATGGTTCTTCCAAAAGTCAGAATAAATTAGTGACAAAGTTGTATCTCCTGACTTCCAGTTTCTTAGGATAAGAACATTGAAACATTTAGCTTGCAATTACTCCATGTCCAAGATGGGGGAAAAAAGCATCATTCTCAGGTGCTAGGAACCTTCCACTCCACATTCTTACATGTTCTTCTAAGATGTTGAAAGAAGTGGGGTTTTCTTTTGCTAGTGTTGCTGGTACAGAAGTCAGTACCTTTGAATTTTGCCTCCTTGGGAGGGAGAGTAAGCCCAAGCTGGGGCCCAGAGCTGCAGGGGTAGGAGCTTAGCACAGACCACAGACCAAGAACAGCTCAGAGACTTGCAGTGAAGGTAAGCTTTCTGTGGGAGGATGTGTTTAGATGATTTTTAACTTCTCTTTACATTAAAGAGCACTACATTTTGTTGGGTTTGATTCCCCCCCACACACTCTTTTTGGCCTAGGGAAAAATCCACCTTCACTTTATTAATAGTGAATTCAAATGGTTTTTCTGCTGCAATTTAACAACATTTTTTTTTTCCCTGCACAGAGACAAGATAGTCTTCTCTCTTGAACCCTTCAACATATTTGTTCTGCATTATTTTTTCATTCGCAGTTATCCCGGAGGCTCTCAATGTTTAAATAGCTCCCTCCTTCCCATGTAAAGCTGTGCACTAATATCGATCAACTTAGGCTGGAAGTTACTATAAGGCATTTTTCAATAATCAGCCAAGCTGTTCAGAGAGTGTCTTGGATATAACCCTTAGGTAAACAGCACAATACACAAGGAACTTTCACTCAGCAAGCACATCTTTCCAATCTCGAGGCTGGCTGCCAGTGCTCCACCAGACAAAGAACTCGATTCTGACTTTCTACTCTGCAGGTCAGAGGCGAAGTCATATTAGCTAAGGATGTCTTTATCCTTATGCACAGCATTTAAGTTTCTCAGGACACTTGTATATTTAGAGATCTCACAGTCATATGCCCTTCAGACAAGGGGTCAGGAAGTAAATAAGCTTTTGATGAGTATCAATTTACTTTTAAATAAAAAAATAAATGCAAATAAAATCCCATTCTTCTAAGAACATAAAGGTTGCTGTGCAAGAATTTTAGGTTTTAACTAGGTGAAATACCTTTATCAATGAATTAGTCAATAGGAACTCTTACCTGGCTGAGGGGAGAGGAAGAAGAAAATAATTTTAAGCTAAACAATTAAAAATAAATCATAGGAAAAGGATGATACATATAAATAATATGTCAAGTAATATCCACACTTACAGAGAGACGAGTAAGCTACTCTGAATTGTTAGGTTTTCATTTAATTCATCCCTGATATGAAATGCCAGGTTTATTCTATTTTTACATTGCATCATTAACCACAAATGAGAGAGAAAAGTGATTGGCATGGAAGACTTCATAGAATTCAAACTTTATGCCTTAAATAGCTACATTCATTGGTTATTTCCCATAGTACTTAATTCTGAAATGAAAAACATGGGGTGTTTTAATTTCCTCTTCCTAACTGTAAAGCATCAGATTATGCTACATTGTTTTTTTAGGCCTGAGAGATCCTTAAAAGACAAGCCTGTGTAAACTAAAATGGCAAAAAAAAGTCTGATGTAAAAATAGTCCTAGGTCGCTGCTTTCCACACTAAAACCAGTGATGTTCACACCCACCAGTGGGCGAAAGATAAACATCACAAAAGTAAATAACACTCTGAAATAGCTGGCTCCTATGAGTCCTGCAGACAGCACAAACTGTTTTGTTGTTTTAAAAAAAGATTATGCATAAGCAAATCCACATGACTTTAATGACAATTTCTGAACGTGTTTTCAGGTCAACATCTGTGCTGGGGAGCCAGGGCAGCGCCCCGTGGTGCAGCTGTTCCCAGTGCCCTGCTGGCACTGCCCTCACTGGTTCCCTTTCCTGCTGGACCTGTCTGTGTCCAGGCTGGTTCCCGCCACAGCAATCACTCCCTCACTAAGGAGTGAGACAGTCAGTGGTGGCAGGACACAAGAACAAAGGTGAGTGTGGCTCGACAGCACTCAGGTACCAAAGCTTTAGGGGATCCCCACATGTATTGAATTGAGACACACACAGGGGGCTCTTGGAAAGCTGAGGTGCCCCTTATTCAGTGTTCTCTGCATCTGATAGATGGCTGAGGAGCACAGCACTTACCTCTCTGTCTCCCCACAGAGCACCATCTTAACCATCAAGAATGAACAGGGTTACAGCAACTCAGGAAAATTCTTGCACAAAGGCAAATGCAATTCAATGCAGGTAAACGCAGGATAAAAATTGTAAGACAAAAGATTCCAAAAGAAAGCCAAGACATTAGGGGAAAGCGTTCAGAGGCATAATGATTGAAGAGAGATTTAAGTGTCCTCCTGGGTTATGGAAGTCTTAAGCTAATGGATAACGGCAGTGGGAAAATAATGCTGCACAGTGAGCTGCATGCCTAGAGGAATAAAAAGCTAAAATTCTGGTGCTGACTGGCACATAAGACTGACTGGAAGCCCTGACTGTAGTGTTGCATTGTCTTGATGCACATAAATTAATATTTCCAAGTGAACTGACAAAAGACGAAGACGGAGGGACGACCATCTGAAACACAAATTCTCACTTTACAGCCCACTGTAGCCGGCTCTGTACCACACAGGTGCTGCAGGTCACCACCACACTGCTGCAGTTTTCCATTTCTGACCATATTCTGTGAGAGTGCAGATGGGATTGCAAAAGAGAAGTCACAGAAAGGATCTCCATAGAGTCATTCAGATACCTTTATTGTGAAGGTATGCTACATGCCCAAGGGCAAGCAAAGTGCTGGACTCTTTCATAAAAGAGATTAAGAATATTCAAAGAGTTGAAGGGAGGTGGTAGACAGAAAGGACAAATAGACTGATTATAATGTCCACATACCTTATAGCTTTCCTTATTCTTAAAAACAGAACAACCCAAAAAACATCAACCAACCAAAGACGGAAATTCAGCTAAACACCTGCTTATGACATATCTCGAATTATGGGAGGTGATGTGCATGCTCTATGCTTTGAGACAGTAATTAAAACAAACCAAGAAAATAACATCACCAATGTGTCCTGCAACCTAGGAAACATTTAGCATAATTTGCAGGAGGGAAAAAACTTCTGTGGTAAATACAAATTATAATGCTCAACTCTTTAAAACAGTGTTAATTCAAATTATTTCAGGACATTATTATTATAAAGTAGGTTTAAACATAATTTTACACTTCAGAATAACTTCAGCACAATCCCTTGGGGAGCTGCAGCCAGAGCCTCCCCTGAGCCTGGCTTGCTCAGGCAGAGCACTGTCTGTCTTCAGGTCATCCTGAGCTGTGCTCAGGTGCCACTTCCCCAGTACAAGGGAGGAAGACTCAGGGACACACAGTGGCTCAAAATGCTGGTCCATCACCTTTACAGATTAATTTGTTCAGATATGCTGTGTAGAAACATAAGTCTTGGAGAAAGGAGTGTAGCATCTGATGTGGCACTTTGTATGATACAAAATCTTTGCCATGTCCCAAGTACTGTGGATCAAAAATTGATCTCAATTTCCTCTAGAGCCAATCTCAAACTAAGAGCGAAAAACATAAGAATTTTTGAAAAGGAATGAAATCTCACACATCTGCAGGATCTTTCCCAGATTTCTGTGCAACCAGAGAGGGACTTAGGGTAGAAAAGACAGTTCTAAGACCATTCCCCAAGGAAGTTTCTGAAAATCAAGATGCTGCCTTTAGTTACCAAAAATTAGTTCCAAGTTCAACTGGTGCAAAAACTTAAAGCTAGAAATGTGCAACCTGCTTGAATCTCATTTAAACTTATTTAATTAGTTAATCAAAATAAAACCACAACCCTTTGTCATTATTTAAGGTAGACCATAAGCCACAGCTCAGCACAAAGCTTTGCAACAGGGATCTGAGCCCTGAATTCTCAACCTAAGCCAACCTAAAAGAGCAGCGAGTGGGCAAGGGCACCTGTGCTAAGGAACAGCATCCTTACTTTTCCCTTGCCTTGTTTTTTGTTTATTAATCCCCCGTGGGTCCCATGGGTGACTGGAAGAACATGTCAAGGCTCCCTGCTCAGCACATCACCCCCCTCCCTGCTTAGCACATCCCTAAGAGGCACAGAGCATCCTGTCCATTCCTTTCACTCAGTGTCCTCAGCACCTCCCCCCATCCTGCTGAACCACCAGGACAAACAGCTACAGGCTGCAAGATTTCCTCCTGGACCAGAGCTTTCACATGAACCCACCCCACATCCTAACAGGGATCTCAGCCTGGGCTCCATCCTGACGTTACCCCCATGGATGGTGGCCTCTGCTCACATCACTAATGAACACCTGGCCCAGCTGCTGGGCTGGGGGAATATCAGGTTGCTGTTACAAAGGTTTGTTGGCAGATAATTTTAAAGAAACATGTTCTGAGAATGTTTTTACAATCTTCACCTCTACCTGTTCTGTGCTAAAATCTGTTTCTCACTATCACTTCTCTAAAAGACAAATTTTATGTTTCTTTTTTATTTTTTTTTAACCCACTAGAAGGAATCCCCCATTGCCTACACAATAAAGTCAGTCAGAGGCAAGATTCTTTCTCACAGATCTTATCCCTCTAAGCCATCAGACTGACTAAACCACTATCCTTTGATCAATAGGCAGCTAAGTGGGAATTTTCAAAAAAACCTTTAAGCAAAATAAAGTTGCTTCTTTATTACACACAGGCCTTACTCCCCCAAACTAGAAGAGTGGTGAGATTTCTTTTTTTTCATTTTTATTTTCTGTTCAAAACTTGTTCAGTCTGGATGCAAGATAGATCCCATCCAGTCAGAGAAAGCACTGAGAATAAGAGAGTATTTACTACCACTGGAAAGGGTGATTGCATCAAAGGCTCAGCAAAGTGGCCAACTGTGAGAAATCATGAACCATACACTAAATTTCACCATTTGTTTACACTTAAATGTATATTTTGAAAAGGTGTCTAATTAACTCTCTGTAAATGCAAATGTATTTTCTGTTTAATTAAAAGGATGCGAATAAAAACAGTGGTTTCACCTGCAGCATAAACGGGGGCTGATTCTTTGAGCTCTATTTTAAGCTGTCCGATGTGTCAAAAAAAAGTAGTTTTGTGTGTGAGACTCAGTTTGGGCATTGGACTTCTGAGATCCTATTAGAGCAATCACCAAGTGTTAAAAAGCCAAAACATCTTTTCAGAGACCACTGCCAGACAGCAAAGAAAATGACTCTCTAATAAAATCGATCAATTTTCTAGCTAACCTGTCCCAAGTGGAAACAACATAAGACAGGTTCCCAGAGAGTCAGCATTAATGATGGGCCCATGCAATGAATATCATATGCTTCCCTGGACATAACAAAATTGCCTGGGGCAACTTTCATAGGAGGGCTGGGTTGCAAGTTGTCTGTCTTGCTTCTTTCCCCTTCCTAAGCTAGCTCCTAGGCTTCTTTTTTTCCTAAAGAGGTAAGAATTTTCACTGTGCTTACCTGTGGTACAGAGTACTTGTTTAAATATATTATGGAAAAAAATAACTGATTTACTTAGTGCAGTTGAGACACTTCAGAGAGCTGGGTTCAGTTCCGGTCTCTGGAGGCAAGGCACAGCCGGACCCTGGGGAGGTCACTCTGGATTGCTTTCACCTGATCTTCAGCAGCCCACGCTGCTGGGCTCTGAGCAAACATCAAGCCCACATCAGCCTGAGGTTTCACAGCCCTCCTTACACACTGTCAGTCTCTTCTGGACTCATGAGGTTGAGGTTCAACACCATAAAGACAAACCCTATTTTCCACATGAAGGTTTTTGGGCAGGCAGAGGATGCTCATGTGTGCCTATGAAATCCGGGACAGGCAGCATCCAAACTGTGCTCAAACCCTAACAGATAACAGTAACAATATCCCTGAACACAGGGATGTCAAGGATAAATTGCCAAAAGCAAATGAAATATCCTACCTAAATACCATATACGTTAGATACATTATTCTGAAAAAAGGCGCAAGCACATTGATCTCAAAATACTTGGGGTAGGATAAAGGAGAATTTTTGCACTAAAAAATCCACAAGCAGGATTTAAGTGCCAGGTATCACATAACCAGCTACACTGTTGAATATGACTACAGAATGTATGAACATTTGACATAAAGCATCCATCATTTTTTATATTGAGAGAGTTTAGATTGTTCAAAAGCATTTCCATCCAGCTTTTTATCTACAAAAGTCAGCATAAGCATTTAAAGAACAATATTTAGAACAAAATCTATTGTACCTTTTTGCAACCATTTTCATTAAAGAAGTAGTAGTACTCCAGCGAAGTCTCAAATCCTTACGAAACCAACAAAACAAAATTCCCCAAAACAGCCCAAAAGACAATAACTGCTATTTCAAATGCACTTCCACTGTTTGCTTCTTCAAATATCTATTATTTTTTAATGAAAGGAAAACTTTTTGCGCACAAAAAGGGCTGGGCAACATTTTTTTTCTCAGTTAAGAGTACTCTGCAGACCTTTTTTTAATTAAGTTTTCATTGTAGAATTTTTAAATTTTTTTTTACTTTTGCAATGATCCCTATCTATACTACAAAGAACAGATAAAATTTAATTTGCAGAAAAATATTCTTCCATTGCATCAGCATACTAAGAAACATAAAAAAAAAAGATATACTAGAGAAACCCAAGCTGCACTGTCCTATGCAACAGGAATATTTCAACCTTGAAGTAACAAATTTGCCTTTTATTTCCAAAGCATTATCAATCGTAACAACTTATTTTATCACATGTAAGCTATCAAGCTATAAAAGTTAACTCTCTTTTTCTCTTTTGCATTTCTCCAAGCATTTAATTGCTTTGTATTACAGTAGAAAGCTAAGTTGGGCATCTATACTTTGCAGTTAAACACAGCCAGGCAGTAGAATTGCACTTTAAATATAAATATAATGAAAGCAAAAAACTGATAGAGTAGATCCTCTGCACACCTTAATTTCTATTCATGTGACTCTAGTGGTTTAGTAACCTCAGTTTCAAATTAATACAGACTCTATACACATATAGTAGCTTAAAATAAGTTTTCAACAAATAATTTCAAAAGCTGGCACAAAATCCAGCTTCTCTCTGCCACAGAAAAGCTGGTCTTGTGCTCACAGTGCTGCCTCTGGATTTGGAGAACTGGGTTTTGCTCCTTGCTCTGACACACGTCTGAGAAAGTCATTTAATTATGTCCTTCATAACAGGGAGCTCATCATTTCTCCCTCTTGCCTGGTGACATTGTTAATATTGGGAACGGGGGCTGCCTCTCGTGGTGGGTTTGTGCAGTGGGATCAGGTCATGATGCTGCAGAGGCACCTAACTCCTGACGGCACTTGCTGGACACCCACCTGCCTCCATGACCCTGACCCACCAGATCTAACACACAGCAGCCTTGTCTTATTAATTTTTTATTAAATACCTGCAAAGAATGGGAACTAAATATAAGAAGCTGTTGGAGGTAGGTGCAAATTACCTTAGTGCAATTAGTCAGAAATTTAGTTTTAACAAGCTAGCATTTAAAATGCAAAAGCATTGTAAAGTCATCTAATCTCTTTCCTCAGCTGAACTTTCCACTTGACAGTGAAAGATACAGGGACATGAAACTGAGAAATACAGGTTAAGCTATGCTTTATTATTCTACAGCATATCAGTCCAGCCCCTGAGCAACACATCCATGAAATGCTTAAGACAGTGATGGAAGCCCTGATCTTTACATCTCATGTGTGCACTTTCAGTCCTAGGCCAACAAACAACAGCACAGGTAAGAAATGCTACGTGATTTACTCGCTTCTGGTTTCATTTTACAAATAGAAACCAGCAATCCAGCTAAGAGGAGGCACCGCTTTACAGATAATGCTGGGGATCAACAGAAGTCTGAAAAAGACACAAATTGAAAAATTCAGGTGCTAATGACAAAGCACGGGGAAAGAGTGGTAACTAGAATTTATTAAAGCATGGGGCAGCAGGGGTTAATGCACTTGCCTTTCAACACCACAGAATTAATAAAACCACACGGCAGTATAAGTTACTTTGTACTTCTTCTGCTAACACAGCCCAAAATCTGCCTAAGGATTTGAAGGGCAAAAGGTCTCAGGACCTTCCCATGGAAGGAGCTGCAGGAGATGCCCACCCCAGCACTTCAGCACCGTGCTCTGCCCCAGCCAGTGTTAAGGGCTTTCCTTTCAGAAGAACCAGATTTTGCACACACAAGAAACATGCAGGAGATTCGCTGGGCTTTAAGCTCATGTGGATGCTTGAAAACAAGCAACAGCTTAACACTAATCCGGCCCAGGAATCAATGCAAACTAATCCCAGAGTCCTCTCTTCCCATCCCTGTGGAGGGCACAGAAGAAACCCCACAGCCAGGCCAGCCTGCAGCCAGCGGCTGCATTCCCACATGGAAAGCCTGAGTTTGGTTTCCAGTTTGGGTCTGTCTCTCCCTAGGTTAGAGGGGGAGAGGAGAATGATTTAATGCTGCTTAACAGCAGCAACCCCTTTGGGCAAAGTAAGCATGGATGGGGTCCAGCCAGAGAAGGGGGGAGTCAGAAACATTCTGACTGTGAAGACATTCATGTGACCCAGGGCAGAAAGAGATTTTACTCATCATATGAAATGTGAACTAAATGAATGCTCAGCAAACTCTGGTTTTGTATTTTTTAAAAATCTACTTCATGCATCAAATTATCTACCAAACCACCTACTTATTTGTCTTTAATGACTAGTATGAAAACAGCTATCTTTTCTTAAGTGCACTGTAAACTGAATGACCCTCCTATAAAAACCCACTGGATTTATAGTGTTAAAAGCCAAAGTCCCAGAACCGTACCTCTGTTTACTTGAGAAGTATAAACCATTACCCAGAAAACAGAGAGGCCTTTTAGAGAGACTGGAAAACAAATGGTTTAAAAGCATTAAGATCTACATATCTTTCCTTCCCATACATTCAAGGCCATCAATCATACGTAATCCAGAACATACGAGGTGCAAAAGTGCTAAAAAGGGCCCATTAAAATACAAGTCTTTCCAGGTGTACCACCCAATCACCAGAACTGAACACAGAGCAAAACCAGCTCCCATTTATACACACAATACCATTAGGGGCAATTTATCATGTCTTCTTAAAGTGATATATAGCACGTTATGAAATTGCTCATTAACTCTCCCAGCTAAAGCCCAGCTTGCCCCCATGTACTTAAGTGACTGTAATTGGCATTTCAGAGACCTTGGCTTAGAATTCACCCTTATTTCTAAAGCTCAGCTTCTATAATCAGCTTTTTAACCTCCTTCTAGTAATATCAGTAAGTTCTTTTTTTCTGAGTGAGTTTTGCTTATTGTGCAATGCAATGGTTCCTTTTCAGCCCCCAAACAGATAGTGTTTCAATTAGATTTCTTCTTCCCCTTTACCATTCTCCCTTCAAGAAGACCTACAAAAGCCTACACTCATACCAGCCGTGCCTTTACTATAAATACAAAAAAAACCTTCATAAAAATACCATTGTAATAAGTGTAGAGCCACAGAAACTTTTTTTTTTAAATGGGAAAGACAAAGCATTCTCAGAAATATCCAAGATCTAATGATCGTAATCATCCTACCACATAAGTATCATTAGTCACAAAGACCTGCATTTACAAAGCTTTTCAGCACATGCTTAAACTCCAGCATATGTTTAAGTCCTGCTGCCTCCAAAGGGACTTATGTGCACGTCTGGCTAAGGGCCAAACAGCCAACTTCACATATCAGCACATGAGCAGTCTCACACCCATGCTTTGCAGGATGACTTTCAGCCAAAGGTCTCAATAGCCTTCCCGTGGGAAGACAAGTGTCACTGTATTGTTCAGCTGGATGAGAAACAGAGACATGGGGTTTGGCCAGCTTAGAGCCTCTCCCTAGCACTGTGCCAGAGCCAGGAATTAAATCTTTCTGATGAAACTTTATCAACCCCAAATGGTTCCCCACTCATGAGACCTCTCCTGCCTCAACCAGGATTCAAGCTCTGCTGCATTTGCTTTGTCTGCTCTGCACTGGCAAGCACAGGGCCGATGCTCACGGCAGCCACAATGCTGTCCTAGAAAACCAAGCCCTTGTGGAAGAGCCACGTAGCAGCTCAGCTGCTGGACCATCCAAGGCAATGCTAATGGACTTACCCAGCTTTCTCTGCCTGAACCTACACCTGAGAGAAAACATTTCAGCACAAGTTGATACTCCCAGACTGGCTTAGAAGTCTTTATCTCTGGTTTGTTTGACTACTGCCAGTTCCAGTCTCTACTCATCATTTTTGTGCTTTGAAATTACCACAAACCTTTTCATTTTCTTTTTAACTTCATCCCATTTCAGTCTTTCTACTACTTTTCTCATAGCAGATGACAAGGTTCACTGTCACAGAGAGAAATATACAGAAATGCATTACAAAAGAGATGCTTCTACTGAGGGTGGAAAATGCAGCTCAGCAGGCAAAAGTCAGTGAGAAGGCAATTCCCTCTGAGAGTGTCTGTTGCTTTATGGGTTAATATAGAGGTCCTCAAACCATTTCATAATTGCATCACTTCTTAATAGAAGACTGGCTTGTGACACCTTTCCATTTGCAGCTGTCTGGACCACCTGCCCTCCCCATTTGCAACCGCATTACATCCCCATGACACCCTAGAAGAGCAATGCCTGGTTAGTGATCTATTTTTTTTTACCTTATGGCAATTTATCAGACTGAAACAAGGAGAAGGGCCAGCTCCTCACCGCACACAATTAGTTATGCAAGAAGTGAATTTTAGGAACAAAGTGGAAACCAGTTATTGTAGTTTATTTGATTCCTCGGTGCAGACAGAGCACTTGCCTATGACTGTGCTGCGATGCCTGCATGGCACAGTGCCCACCTCTGCTGTGACTGCTTATGGACAGTCACCCAGGGCATGGCAACATGTGACAGACTAATAAGCCCAGTGCACTCGGCATAGGAGCCCCTGTGGATGGCTTGAGACACAGATGACTGCAAATTAGAGTAAGTTTTGCCAACAGGAGCACAGCCCCATCATTGCCCCTTTAACTGTTCTAAGCTCAATTCTAAACCGATCCCTTTTGACACTAAAAGATACAAAGATATCAAAACCATCCCCAATCACTTAGAGAGTATCTTGAATAGCTCATTCACAAATTAATTGCAGTATGTCATCTTTTGTAGTTCACAGTCTATTGTTACTGCCAGGTGCACAGGCAAAGGCAATATTTGCCTCATGCTTTAGGCAGCATTTCTCCCAACAGAGGACATTTTCCTCTAATGGCACTATTACAAGATTTAGAAGGTAGGCTTGAACAAAATAGGAGCAATACTGTCCTAGGTATCACAAAATATACTTGGATAAAGCCCACTCCAGACCGTGACAGCTGAAAACCAACGGAGAGATCACAGCTATCTCTAGGAGAAACTGTCTGATATCCTAGTCCTTACAAAAAAACCCACCAAGACTCAGAGACAGAGACAGGATCACGTGGGATGCCTGTGGCAGAGATGCAAACTGAACACAGCTCTTTGTGACCAAATGCAGCTCTCTGCCTTGTAACTACAAAAACACCTTCTTATTCTGACTGCCTGTATTTAGGAACTTAATCATGCTGTGCTGGTTCTGGCTGTGATACAGTTAATTTTCTTCATAGTAGCTGGTATGGGACTGTGTTTGGGATTTGTGCTAGAAAAAATGTTGATACTACAGAGATGTTTTTGCTGTTGCAGACCCCTGGAGGGACTGTATAATATGGAGCAGTGCTTGGTAGGTGCTGGCCAGGGTCCAGCACAGTGCAAAAAGTTTCATGATCCCTGGAAATGTTCAGAAAACATGTGGATGTGACACTTGGGGACATGGGTTAGCAGTGAACATGTGGGCAGTGCTAGGGTAATGGCTGATGATCTTATAAGTCTTTTCCAGCATTAAGAATTTTGTGATTCTAAGTTGTGCCTCCTTGGAATAGCCACAGCACATTTTTTCCCCAAGCATTCTATCACTTCATCAGGATCCTGTAATTGTTCAGGAATAAAGTTCCAGACCACTGCAGGTAAGAAATTCCCTAGACACCTGCCCATATTCTCCCACATGCTATGCCACCCATTGCTATCCCCTCATGAAGCCTGGGCCATATTCCTAAATCGCTTGTTAACCTCAGACAGAACCAAAGCATTATTCCTAAGAAATACCAATGGAAATATTTTAAGTACCCAAGGATGTTCAAGGTACTGAGAAGGTCTTATAAGGAGGGAGAAAACATCACAGAGGAAGGTAGCAAAGGTGCCATTCTGTAATTTCTCCACAAAATAACCCCCGACTTCTCAGAGAAAGAAAGATAATTCCTACTTGTCTGCATGAGATGGTACCCAGAGTACAGTAGTGGCTTCAGTACAGAGCCCAAATACCAGATTAAGCTTAGGTCAGTGTTTTAACAACAAATCTCCCAGGCAAAGCATCACTAATCACTACAGAGCACAGCAAACTGAAAAGCCAACACCAATCTTTAACATGTACAGTGAAAAAAAAGTGCATGGTGTAGATGAGATAAACTAATATCAAGAACAGATGAATCAATATCATGACCCACAGCCATAAACAGATACAAATCCCTTCTAATATGCTCTGGTCAATCTGTTATTATCTCAAACCCTCTGAGCCCCACATTGGCTGCCAAAGAGGACTGCCATGGTTTAACCCTAACTGGCAACTCAGCCCCATGCAGTCACTTCCTTCCTGATAGGATGTGGGGGAGAATCAGAAGAGGATACCTGAGAAAACTCAGGGATTGTAATAAAGACAGTTTAATAAGGAAAGCAAAAGCCACTCACACAAGCAAAGCTAAACAAGGGAATGATTCACTGCCTCCCATGGGCAGGCAGGTGTGCAGGCATCTCCAGCAGAGCAGGGCTCTATTGTGTGTAATGGCCGCTTGGGAAGATGAACACCACTCTAGATGTCTCCCCTTCCTTCTCCTCCCCCAGTTTTATGTGCAGAGCATGATGCCATAAGACAAGGAATATTCCTGTGGTCAGTTGGGGTCAGCTGTCCTAGCTGTGTCCCCAAGTTTTTGCGCACCCCCAGCCTGCTCACTGGTGGTGTGAGGCAAGGAGCAGAAAAGACCTTATACTGTGTAAACTCTGCTCAGTAGTAATGAAAACATCTCCATATTATCAGACTGTTTTCAGCACAAATCCAAACCAAGGTCCCATGCCAGCATAAAGAAAATTAACTTTATCCCAGACAAAACAACATACAACAAGTTAAGAAATTGGTGTATTCACAGGATAAGTAAGAACAGAATTAATACTGAAGGTAGGAAAAAATCATATAAATATATCAGAATCTAAGAACTCAATATATTTATTACCTCTGACTTTTCACTCCTTTTGTGCTTCCATGGCCTGTCTGACAGTGCAGTGTGTCCTCAGGAAACACACACACTTCCTTGTGTGACCAGAACAAAGGGGTTCACCCCATGACACGGCAGCCCACAAGACAGGTAAGTCTTAACATGGTTGCAGAATTAGAAAACAGCAGTCTTACTGCATCCAGAGAACTTAGCATTTTTCTGTACAGCTTTTGAGATTGTTTTTGGATGCTTCTCAAAGCAATTCCATTGCTGCCATAATAACATATCTCCCAGCAAAAAAGTTTCCTTGCCAAGATGCAGTACGAGGACAGGAAACTAATGACTTGCTGGAGATCTAAAAAACCATGCATCGGGTTATTGGAAATATTTTTCCACTTAAATACTAGTGTGACTTTTCAATATTTCTCCTTCCAAAATGATTTGCCACCCTAAGGCTCACGGATTAGGACGCACACAGCATTTCATCCTGCTCAAGACCTTTCTAAGCATCTTGGAGTCTTCAAGCCAAACTTGTCTCATCCTGAGTATCAGAAAGGCCAAAGAGCAACTGTTTTTAATACATCCCAAGCTACCATGGAACAGCAGGTTTTGGGTGTTTATTTAAGTCTTTAAATGTGGTAAAACTCATGCTGAACAAGTGTCTCAAGACTGTCAGAACTGCACTTAATGTGTAGCTTTGCCAGAAAAAGTCAAGTGTGCTGGTATTGTAGTCAACATCCTTCCTTCTCCAGTTGAGGAGCACACATGTAGCTGCTCCTCTTTTCCTTCTGCCACATGCACATCAGTCAGTGGGACAAAAATACAAATAACACAATGAAATTAATAACACAAGGCTGCTTCCTAGTTCATTGCAATGAAATGTGAACAACATAAGCTTTACTTTCACCCTAATTCTTACCTGATGTTCTTCATCAGCGGATCTGTACAGAGAGGTGAGAATCCTTATTTCCAATTTCCAGATAGGGATATGGAGGCAAAAATAAACAAAATGGCATGCCAAAGCACTCATTTACTATTAGCGGAGCCAAGAAATTAACTTCAATTTTCTGAATCCTATTTCTATGGGACTATTAGTTATACTACACCCAGAGATTTTTTTTCCTTAAAAATATCAACATCAACATCATTTTTCAGATCAAATTTATGTACTTTGGATTTTTACACATACTGAAAAAGCAATTTACAATAGTAAAATGAATACATTCCTCTTGTACAGCACATTGCCGAACACTTTTAAAATGCCACCGTGTCATACTCCTGCAATCCAGGGATCTGAAATTTATGCTTTATTACCTTTTTTTTCCAAACACAGTGCTCTATCTCCAACAAAATCTGTGTCCATGGATTTAGTTTAATTTCAAAGCCTATGTAGTTGGCTTCTATAAAACATGTTTCTGAAGGACTTGAGATGGGAAATTAAAAAAATAAAATAAATTAAAGGCTGTATGATTTCAAATGAGGTCCCCTTAAAGCTCTGAAATACTCCTCTGATGCAAGACCAGTGAATTACATGCAGTCTCTGATATTCCCATCCAGATATCCAGCCACGAATTACAGGATGCTCATCTCCCAGAGAGCCTTTTAGCACTTAAATTTTCATCATAAGGAATAAATGACCACTTTTTTTTCCATACATTGGACAATTTGAAACCAGATCTTACGCAGCATCAAACTCCAAGCACCCTTGTTTTTCTCAGTTTCTGATTTCCAACACAAGTCAGTTTTGTGTCCATCCTGTGAGCTCCTTATTTCACCTGTGAACTCGGAGACAAATCGCTTTCTTCAGGAACCCAGCACTGCCAGCTGGATCTTTCCCACATCGCTCATTCTTCCTTACTGACACCATAGACCCATCTAAGTTTTACTATGGTATCTATCAACGTTTTGTAATTTGTTTACCCGGGACAGCTCAGCTCTGATGGAGCATCTGTTTTTCAGCAAGGTCTTGCTTTTGTTACCCAATTTTCCAGCTGGATTGACAGAGGCACAAAGAAGTCAAGTGACCTGCCCGGGTCAGATGGCGTCGGTGGCTTGGAACAGATTGGAGCCCGTGATCCTCCTGTGTCTGTACCCTGCACTAGACCATGCTGCCTTTTACAAGTTGTTCTATACTAGAGATAAATTGTGACCACTTTTCCTTCTTGTCTTCTTGTCTCATAGTAATCCCCTCCATTTCATTTATATGTTGTTTCACTTCTGAACACGGGTTTAAGCTATTTGGAGGTCATTGAAATACACGTAATGAAGCATTCAAGCCAAATTTTTCAGCATTCTGGTCTCCTGATCCTTCTCTTGAATGCAATGACCTGGCAAACATTTCTACATCAGGTGTTCATATTTCCTCTACAACTTCCTTCAGGAAGAAGGAATGCAACTCACTTGCCTCTTGTGCTTTGTCAGATTCTAATTGTTATTAATTTTCCAGCTAACCACTTCCAGTGAGATTTCAGGCTATTTGCAGCTTCATTTATCATGGGATTTCTATTCCCCATCACACACACACAACCTACTATTTACAGTTATTACACAAGTAAAGATGCTTGTACAGACCTGGCCTTACTACTGTGTACTTTTTCACTTTTAACTTTATAACTTGCAGCCTATAAACATGAAATTCTCATTTTAACTACTACAGACCAGAAGCTACACCAAGGCCAACTGGCTTTTCTGAGATCTTTAATAATATGCTTAGGCTTTCTCAATCTCTCTTGGACTGTTTGCAAAACTGTGAGTTTCCTACTTTATACAATTGAATTGAAATTAAACTGGTTAAGGTTTGCAAAGATGGAAATTGTTAAAAAGCTATTCCACTGGGGGCATTTGCTTCCTAATATAGACTCACTCTTAAATTCCAGCTGAACCACGCTTTGCTTCAGACCCAAAATGGGTTTGGAAACATACACATGCTTTTTATCTATAATAGTAACGTACTACTAGAGCACTGCTGAATAACTTCCTTTAAGCTTTATTTTCTTGAATAAACCCACCGACCTAACATCTTAAATTCCATTTGTATTTCAAACCAATGATTAAGAGAACAAAGGGAGCTTAATATTACTATTTCAATGGTATTTCAGAACAAAGGACATAAAGGTACCTTGGTTATTCATTAAGCCAAATCTTTACTAAGTCTCAAAATAACCTTTTGTTTCATAAAGGTAGGGGTTTTTTCCTTGAAAATAATTGGATGGACTATTACTAGGTAACAAAATATCTGATTTGAGGCAAGCAGATGTAGGAGGTAGATGTCTGGCTATGATATATCAAAACTTACTTCAGAAACAGCATAGTCTACCTGAAAGTGCTAATGCTCTTTCTGTACCTTCAGTCAAATTCACTTCCATAATCACACTGGCTTCTCTAGAAAGAAGTCTATTTGCTAAATTTGTATCCTTGATTTTTCGATGTCATTAGAGAATAAATATTTACATTAGTATGTTCAAAACCAATTTAAATTGGTAAAAACAACCCATTCATGCTAAGCCTACTTGCTCTCCTTTCACTCACAACATAATGCATATTTACATATATATATGTAAGCCATAAATACCACACACAGTTTGCTTACTTCCTTTAGTGAAATTCTGCCAACATCTGACTGTTAATTTATGATTCCTGTTATCATGGTTTTCCTTAAACTCTTTTATTTACATCCCTAATGATGTTGTCATGTAGTTGCCCAGTTTATCAAGCTCACCTAAGCCCTCCAAACATGCTGCCTCTGCCTCTAGCAAGGAATTTTTGCTCTGTCAG
Organism: Aleadryas rufinucha; assembly: GCA_013397815.1. NCBI lineage: Eukaryota > Metazoa > Chordata > Aves > Passeriformes > Aleadryas > Aleadryas rufinucha. The sequence goes on from VZTH01000054.1 coordinate 200,772, forward strand.
GTGGATGGACAAGAATGCTCAACAAAGTCAGTCATCACTAATTCTCGTGTCTCCACAAAGGCTATTTATGAAAAAGCACAACTTCTATTCAAGAATGCTTAATTCCAGAAGGACTCTCTCAGCCCTGCTTAACATGCACTGCCTGTGCCTTCAGTAGGGTTCTCTGCCAGTATTTACATAAACCACAGGAGTCCTGACACCATCACACTTCACAGGTTAGTGGGCATGTCAGGGCCTGGATCCACAGCACTCAAAGGCAAGGCAAATACCCAGAATACATCCCAAAGGAGAGATTTTTAGGTACTTCTGTGATTAGAGAGCTGTACTTTTGGGTGCAAGGTGCTCTCTGCACATCTCACATTCCTGATTTGAGGGCTGTGACAAGAACTGTTGAGTATCAGGTGAATATCTACCTATTTCCACATCCCTCTCATATTTTAAAGATTATGGGTAAGGGGTCTTTGGGTCTTGTGAGAAAATAGGGCAAATCATAAATGTTTTTCTTGGGGCAAGAGGTGCTCAGGGAGTGACTGCTAACTTTCATTCTTTTGGGAGACAAAAGGAAAACAACGTACAATTAATAGCCATATAAAGAGTGGCATGGCTGGGAGTGTAGTTATTTCTTCCCAGAAGCAAGGTTATTCAGTAGCTAGACAGACATGTAAAGGCTGGTTATGATGCTATAAAGGCACCAGGGCTCCTGCAGAGCTAGAATTACAGGGTTGGTGTGCAAAGAAAGTAGGCCCAGGACATGAGGTATTTAAGAGGAAGCAAGGGTGTAAATGCTATTTTGGATTTTGCTTTAGAATTCTTGGAATCAAGGAGGCTAAAATGAAAAAATGCTTCAGGGCAGGGGCTTTCCATAGGAGCCAATTCTGAATGCAATTTTAGTTGAAGTGGCTCAAGTACTGATGAAATACAGCAAGCTTAGAGCATGAGTTAAAAATAATGAATAATGTAATACATGCTGAAAAATGCATCTGTTCTGTTGGTTTAGACACTATGCAAACATTTGCACTTTTCACTTTACTTCTTCAAAAACCTTCTTTCCTGTGAGAAAGACCTCCAAGGTCAGAAACATTTTAATAACAATATTAGCCAGAAACTCAATGATACTTAAGGTCAAGGTAGACATGATAATTCTTCAGTTGGATACTTGGTTTATTCGGAGCAAAATCACTCTCAAACCTCTTCAATGATGTGTAATTGTAGTCATTCAGTCTAACTAAGATAATCATACTTTATACAAGGGATAAAAAGTTAGTCCCTGCCTTAAACAGCTTCCTTGACAAGTTGGGAAACATAGGAACAGAAAGACTGGGAAGCTTTATGCACAGTAATGAGAAGCTTTAGAGTAGATCTAGAACTGAAATAATTTTGTCAAGATCCAGGGCTTGATTCTTTTTTGCTGGTCCCTACAGTCATATTATTCAAGACATCCTCAGTGGGGTTGGTCATTCATTATCTCACTTTCATTGTCTCTGTTCCAGGATCAAAGTGCAGAAGATGCTGAGACCCCATGACACATTTGAGGGTTGGACTTCATGATCTTTAAAAGTCCCTTCCAACTTAAACCATTCTACAATTCTATAATATTTGCACTCAGACTTTGATTTCTACATCAACACTTAACAAAACTAACTTCTAAATAAAGCCAGCAATATTAATGACACTGGGAAATTAATTCATAGCCTCACACCTTGCCTGTAACTGTGCATACACTGAACCATTCTCAGACGTCCCAAATGTTTTGAAAACTGGTTTGACAAAGGAAACAAAGCCCAAAACTTTTAGCTGGTTTGTCCCCACTGTCTTCAACGCAAACCTGCCAATTACAGCAGATGAAGATCCAGTCCAGTCCCCCTCTCCTAGAAAATTTCTGCTCTTCAAAATGCACTGCTATAAGCAGTTATTTCTGCAGATCCAAACCCTTGCATTCAAGATGCTCAGAGACTTTATATCTCCTGCTAATGTATTCCTTGGGGAAGTTACTATCCCCCAAACTCCCCATAGTTATTGTTATGAAATCATTCACCCACAGCTCTTTTCAACTCTTGGTAATTATGATGTTTAAAAAAGGGAAAGTTTTGCTGCTAACAGTTGCAACAATGTATTTGTTTGCCACATGCGATGGAAATCTGATAGACAATATCTGTGCACTCCATCTGTTACACTGGATTGATCCGCTGATGAGATTCTTTTTAGAAACCTGCTTACCCCTGCTGGTGCTGCAAGCTTGAAAGAGAAAAAACACTTTCTTCTCCTTGTTCTCTTGTGTGGTGGTCGACCCTGTCTTCCTCTCCATTAGAACCCATCCTGCTGCCACAGATCTCACAGGATTTATATTGTTTTGATTCCTTTCAAACACTGTCTTGTTACCAACATCTGACAACAGTCTCTTGGGCTATCACGATTTTACAAACTGACCAGGCCTATAAGCCTCCATAAATCCCATGTGGATACAGACCTGTGAAAATGTCTTTAACTATCCACTAAAGTACACAGTAGCTCTTTTATTATATAAATAGTCATGGGTGTTCTATACTTACACAGAGGAAGAAGCTGTATTTTGGGGAGGGGGGGAAGGAGGGAAGTGCTTGAAAACTCTGCCAGAAGAGGTTGTTCTCTCAGCACTCATTGCACATCACTGAACCCATTTGCTCACCTCGCTGCTTGACGAGGACACACCATGGGTGGTCTTCTTGCTCCCCACCCCCTTCATAACAGTGGTGAAAAGCCACAAAATAGTGACTCAAATTTAGGCATGACCACACATGTTGGTTTCTTACAAAGTCGGGGAAATTTTAGCAACAATCAATTCAAACAACAATGCCCAGAAAAACAACAATACAAGGGTATATCTACAGCTGGAAAACTGGAAACAGGTTGAGTATATAATACAACAAGATACAGTTTTAATGAAATATTTTAGCACCTTGGCCTTGTGATAACTTTAAAGATTAGAGTCTGTGTGTGTATATGGATGAGTATGTGTGTGTACAGACAGACAGACAGACATCAACACTTCTTCACAGCAAGTGAAAGGGAAAAAAACCAAAACTGACTGGGTTGGAAGTGCACAGGTTTTATGTAACTTCCCTGTTTAAATAATAGTACCAATAAATCAAACTCCTTGCAGCAAAATCAACCCACCTGAATCAGCGCATCACTTTAAACCAAACCCGCTGTTCACGAGAACAGCCACGACCGCGCTTCTGCCAAATCCAACAGCTCGCTTGGGGAGTCAAATGATGATTGGGGGAGGAGGGGAGAAATAAAATGGTTAATAGCAGGGCTGTTGCTTTTCCCAAGCGCAGCAAACTGAGCCTAATTGATGCTGACGCATGACAGACTCGTGTGTACAGTATTGCCCGGGCTGCGAGTGAAGCTGCTGACAGAGGGTAAATGGTGCATGGCAGCTGGTCCTGCCCTGGCCTGGCATGGCAGCGCACGCACACACTGCCTGTCAGGAGATATCATGAGGGCTAATGAAGGGCAGCCCGCATTTTTAAAATTCTTCTCACTGAGTTTTGGATCAGACTTTACACCGTGAAGCCTTCTCAACCTTTTAGCGCTTGGTTAAGGATATGTGACACTTATTTAAAAATTAATGCGGTCTAATCAATTTAAAGTTGGGAAACTAAAAGCCAGTACATTTCTGTTCAAGAAAGAAAGAGTGTGGATACGAGTGTGTGTAAGATGGAAAGATATGTCAGGAAAAGAAGAAGAGATGGAGAGCATAGAAACACAGGCAGTTTTGCAGCTACTAACAACTGAGTGTGTTAACATGGAAGTACCACCAATTTGTCTGGCTGCATTTCAGTGGTCTTCTACAGCTCTTTTTAAAACAAAAAGTAGTGCATTTCTAAAAGGTTTACTAAAAAGAAGTGATTCCCTACAAACAAAAAATGCTTCCTCTTTTCCCAAATCCCACTGCCTGTAATTGCAGCTGAATAATTCTATCAGCACCCAAAAACGAGAGAAATTCTTCCCTCCAGTTCCTAGGCATAAAGAATTAAATGCAGGAAAACAGAATAAGGATAAAAGAGACCATCTGAGAAATCTACCTGATTACTAACTTCAAATCACAAGTAACAGCTTGGTTAGACCCTCAGCTCTAGAAATCTCTGATGGTTTCACATTCCTTTATGTTATTTTGCATGGTAATAAATGGCAGAGGTATTTCTGGCTTTGGTTTTTCTGAAAAATTCTGCTTATAGACAAATGGCAAATCCACATGAAGAAGACTGTAAAGACTTTTCAGGGTATTTCACTGACCAGTGCAGAATCATTTCTTGCCACAAATCCCTGAGGGCTTTATGCTGGTTCCAAAAAATCCCTGGCATTTTCACAACTGACTTCAGGATTTCAATAGTTATTTTACATGCCAGTAAAAAAAAGTGCTTGGTTCTCATCTAACCTGGAACGGCTTATCCCCTGACAGTCACTATTAGTTTATGTGGAATGGCCTCTGAATTTATCAGAGAGAAAGGATTTATGTTCTGGGGAGACTGACCATCTTTTCTGCCTCTGTAGGCCAAAAGGAGAAGCTTCAACAATTTTTTTTTAAAAAAAGATGTTATAATGTTGTCACTCCTTGCCACTGCTTTAGGTCTTGCAGCTCATATCTTCTTTTCCAAACTATTACTATGCAGAGCAGAGGGAAAAAGACACCATCTGAACTACTACACTTAAGAGGGAAAAAAAAGGAAAAGAAAAAAAAGCAACTTCCTCATTCAAAACCCACAAATTGCTGCATTTACTTGATAAATAAAAACTGCCTATTTTTTTAGGTTTATCAGGTAATGTCGGAAAAAGTTAACCTAACCTTGGCAAATACAACAGATCATAAAGAAGCATCACACTCTGAGAAACACACAAGAGAAACTGACTATGGCTTTGGCCCTCAGAGTGGTAATTTGCTCATTGAAAATACTTGTATTGAAGAGACACTCGAGAAACATAAAACAATGGCAGAAGTTACAAAATTAAGCACCTTGTTCTCACTCTGATGCAACCTTAAAACAACACAGCTCCACTCCCCAGAAGTGCCTCTAGAGAGAATGCCACCTTTGTGCAAAGTAGTACTGGAGAGGATAATTTTTTATCAGATTGGCTGATAAATTTGGGGAAAATAATGGGTGATGAAATACAAAAGTATTACTCATCCCTCTAAACTATCATACATCAGTAGGTTAACATGGTTATAAGCAGATTGCTTCTACGGCCTGTAAGAAATTTTGTGCTAATAAAGCACAAATAAAAATATTTTCAATTGGGTATTCAGTGTAGGAATTAGCAACTATTAAGTAATAACAATTCAAATTTTCTAATAAATTAAAAAATTCTCAAGTCTTTAAAAATTTTCTGTTGTCTGAAGTTTGATAAAAAAATCTGTGTAATTCACTTTTCTTTACTCAATTTCACATCTTATTTCTTCCATTACAGGATGGGTGTGACAGGACTTATCTCATATTTGTAAAGAAACAGAACCATGCATGACTATATAGTAAGCAAAATATACAAATATATTTCACTTGCTACTTCCAGTACTTTGAAGTCACGAAACTAAATAGTTTTCAATAAAAGTAAAGAATTTTCATTTTTTAAGACACATCTTTGTTATGGTAATCTCCAAAATTTCTTAAGAGATCTGATCTCTGTCTAGTTTTAAGTGATAAAGTGTTTTTGTGTTTTTTTTTAATTCCAAAGAGAGGAACACCTGGAGCCTGTACAAAGGCCAATAAACTGTATAAAAGCACTTGATCAATTTTGAACAATCTGCTTTTATGGCCAGATCTGTAACTTAGCTTAGTAAGAAAAGGCTGCAGTGTCATATCAGCCTTGCACTATCCAAGTCCACATTGTACTGCATGATTTTGCAGGTCTGGTTGAGGAAATAATCTGTTCTCTAAGGAGAGAATAATTACTCTGAGTGTTTGACACCTTATTCTAGACTTCAAGGCAGAGCTTAATAAGTTTATGCTCGTGAAACTGCTGCCCATAAAGATTCAAAATGTGAGCATTTGTACTAGATTTGAGGACATGGCAGCATGGTATCCAAAACGAATTTTGTAACAGAAGAATTATCACTATTCATGAGCAGCATTTGTAAAGCTAGATGCAAATTAGAAGAACGTGTAGAGGATGAGAAGGGTAAAATTTGATTTAAAATTATACGCCTGAATATCTTGATTTCAAATTATATGCCCAAAAATGTATGTATATATGGAGGCACACACGGTGACCTACACTTACAATTGTATGTGCACGTGTGTATTTGTGCATGTGCATGAACACAGGTGACCTATTTGAAAAGTTGGTTCTATGAAATTTTTGATGACGTCTGCATCAAAAGAAATTCTGTACTAACTGGTGCACCTTGGATTTTACAGGAGCTTTGTTTGGTTTCAGCTGTGAAAAAGCCAGTGCTCTTCTCTGAGGACCTCTCTTACACACATTTTAAACTGGTCAAGTCCAAAGAAACAAGAGAGATATTTGTGTGCATCAGGACTGTAGGATCAGGTCCTTTATACTCAGCTAATTTATGGACTTGCACTGTGCTTGTGTGTAAGTACATGTGGGTGCATAAACTATTTAAGTGCAAATTACCAGAATGTCCGTAAATTACTGTCAGAGCCGCAAAGCATTTCCATGCCTTAGGCATGAGCAACCAATTGGAACTTTTAATCTTTTAACAAGTTACTGCTCAGTGACATAATAATGAATAAAATGAAGAGTAATGAAGCTGACCATAAAGCTTAGCAAATAAACATTGCACACAAATATAACAATTGATGACTAGCTCTGCACACAAAATCTACTCCTGGTTTACTGCCAGTTACCATATCTTGTGCCAAAACACAGTAACATCCTCCAGCCATTGCTTTTGGCCATACTGTTGTTGGTCTTTTTGTAGATCACTATCTGCTGCCCTCGCCATGCTGGGATTCACCCTCATTATAACCTGTTCCCCTGCAGATAGCTTTATCTTTCAGTATTGTTCCAAGGAAGTTTTTAGAAGCTTCCTTGTCTCAATACTCCTGTCAAGGAAGTTGTGGAAATCACTCTCAGGATTACTGACAGAAACTTTCATTTGTTTGAAATCTGAACGTGTAGCCTGGGTTATCGGCACTGACAAGGTCAGAGACCAGACTCTATCGTTATTCTCACTTCTACCAAGGCTCCACGATTAAGTCACCTAAAATAAAATTCCACTTCTGTCAAAAGACAGGGCAAATTGCTCGCAAAAGCTGCAGAGATGACTGACCATTCACTGTCTTGTACGGGTAGGAAGGAAGTGTGTCTAATAAGGTAATATAGCTGCAGTATCTTTTCTAATTGTGACTGGCACACCCCAAATTCATCTCATTTTTGTATGCAGAGCAAGTCTAAAAGGTATCAAATTCAATTTTGTTGAAGAAAAACTTGGTTCAGTCATTTGTTATAATCCAGGTAACTACAAAGGCAGGTGAGGATCTACAAAATAAGCAGTAGGATTCTGCATTAGGCCCCAACATGACAACAGCAGAAACAAAAAAAGCAATAATGGGCACAAGTCACTGCTGAGTGACAAGCCTTTGAGGCAGAAACCCACTTCCAATTGAAGTCCCTATCAGAAAAACAACCACCAAAATTCTTTCCCCTAACAGCCATGCCAGTAGCTGAGGGAGAGGGGCTGAGGACAAAAAACATTAACAAGGAGAGAGTTAGAGGCTGTTCTTGCAGGATGGGCACTATGGTGGAACCTTGAGGGAAGCTTGAATTGCTGTTGTCATTGTGGTCTTTTCTCTGTAAAAAGAGCAAACTGCCTTTTTATGATACGAATAAGGATTTTAAACAGTATTATATTAAAAGCTCTGGGGAGGGTAACTGAAAAGCAAACATTTACCTTTTACTTATTCCTACAATGAAATAGCATGGTAACATGACATTACCTCTCCAAGGTAAATATTTACTTGTTAGGATTGGGCTCTGCATAAAAATATACCTACCTTCCCCACCCAAAATGACTTGCATTTTCTATTACCAAGACCAAAACAACCACCCACCCCACAATTCCCAGTTTAGTACATTGCATATACTTCTTGACCTATACTGAGATGCTGAAACTATAGAGTGATATTTGGGGCTCCGAGAAGACGACTCTCAGTTCACACATCTTGGATAATGAACTGAGAATGGGTGATGACAAAAGCAAAGGAGAAGTTTCTACTGTCAACCTCTATCTCCAGCCCAAAAGAGCATACCTGTGAACAATCCACAGCTGAACAGGGGCTGTGTCTTGCCAATACACAGCAGCACAAAGAGGGCTGTTATCTTTTTCCCTATCAGCTTTTACTATTATTTACTTGTCACTTTCACTTCAGGAATAAACAATACGATGACTATCCAGACTAAAAGGAAATCAAGTAGTGTAAATAAATTCTTTATAATTTCTTATATGTTTGGCAAGTACTTTTGTACTATTTTAGCAAAGGTTTTGAAACTTCACAAAGCCAGAACACGATTCCTCATGGGGAGGAGCCTTTGCTTATGCAGTGTTGGGGGGTAGTGGAAGGCATATGGTTTTTGAAGTTTGAAGATTTATTTTAATGCTATAATTTGCAAATACAAATTTAAATTTTATCTATACCACAGTACTCCAAATACTGTGAAGTTCTTTGTGCTAAGCCACATTAACAGCCAGCTATGAAATTTACTGAGAGTTTTTAATTTTGCCTTAATTTAATCTTTGGCTAAAACAGACTAGGCATTGAAGCAAAACAAAAAGTTTCATTTTGGTACTCAAGATAGTTTAGCTTGAGCTACTGTGCTCTCATTTTCCTATGGGAGGAGTAGCAGAGAAAAGAGAGCTTTTATCCAACAATAACTTGAGAGCAGGTCTGCGTGGCAAATGACTGAAGTGATTTAAGAGGCTACTGACAGATTCCCACCTTTCTTGCTCCACGTATCTTCCTAAGGACCCTGTTTTCCTTTTAGAGGTATTGTCATCATGACAGCAGAGATGGCAAAACATGTGTGAGCATTCCTCATCTGGCACAGGCAGGAATCACACAAACTCTCCAAAACTTGGCTCACGTGACACAGAGACTTTTGGAAGAGCCCACAGTTTCTTTCCCAGTCTAGACTCTTTGGACATGACAATCCAACTGCTGTACAGTGACATTTTCTCGGCCAGCCCTAACTAAGGGAGCTGAATCCAAGATCTTAAACTCTGCCATCAAATCAGTGGATGTGATGGATCATGGAGCTGCATTATTAGGAAGCGTTCCAGCAGCAATACCCCATGTTATCCCTGCAACTACCAGAGAGCCAGGTAGCAATTTGGGAAAATAAAGGTTAAAGTCTAACCAGAATGAAATGGTTCAACATTGTTTGGCAACACTGAAAAGCTTAATTTCAAGATTTTCAGACAACCCAAAACATTCTATTGTTCCAAGCCAAAACTCTGCAGAGCTTCCTTTTCAGTGAAGAAAAGAAAAAAAAGGATATTTCAACTTTCCATTCTCGTTTGAAATAAAATTGGGTGAACTCATGGCATTTCCCTGGAAAAAGAACCGCTACTTACAAGCTTCAGGAGTCATACGTTTAGAAGAAACCAGAAAATGAGCTGATGCAATTCTTGCTTCATAAATATGCTTCTGAAGTTAATAATTCCTACAGCCAGATCCACCAGACCATTAGTGCCCTACTACAGTCCCAGAATTGCTGCCTTCCCTCACAACCTCACAGTAGCCAAATTACTGCTTCATCTCTTTCTAATGTCCTCTGAGTGCTCAAGATCTCAGAGTAACTACTAGAAATACGCAAAAAGGTGTAAAAGTAAAAATGGAGCTACCAATCATCAATGTCAGGCAAAGAAGGAAAAATAGAGAGCAACTCATATTTGGTTAAATGATAAAACTCTCTTCTCTTTGTTTCATATATATAAAAAAATTAACAAAACAAAAATAAGTGAACACTTCAGTACTCAATTTCCTTGATATCAACAAAATTAAACTCCTGGAGAACATTCTGATTCAAAAATATTTTTCAGATATGAGACTGGCAAACTTATTTCTTCTTCCAATGCCAAAAATACTTTTTTTTCTAGGAACATGGCTGTATCGCAAATTTTTTTAAAAAAAGCCTTTGTATTTTGAGATTTTAACTGGCAGCTTAAATACTAAAAATAAACATTTTGAATGAATTGAAACTCAAGTAATAATAAGAAAAATAGTGGGAAAGATATTAATTTATAATGTCCTATAATCAAGACTGTGAAGCTTGGTGCAGCAGAAAGATTTCCTTGTATAAATTCATTGTATTTTTAAAGAGAGAAATTTCAGAGAACATGGTAGTTAGTAAATATTTAAAACCTTTGTGGTAAAGGCTCAAACCTCAAAATAACAAGGAAATGACAACTGTTTATTTTTCTCCACATAAAACTGAAAGTTATTGTAAGGTCATTATAATGTAAGCCTGTTTTCTCTTTAAGAAGTAAATAATTACACCACTGATTTGAGTAGACTTGCCAGTAAGTCTACATGTGGTTAAGTCAGATAGAATGATGCTCTAAAATTGGCAAGTAGCTGCTCCCACAAGCTATTAAGCAACTCTGAGGTCTAGGTAGCTCACAGCACTTTTATCATATGTCTCTCAACAGAAAAAAGAAAAAACCCACATTTAGACTACAGCTGTTGTGCAACCTTTGAACACGGTTCTGCATATTCCATGATAACATAGAAGCAGAATTTGATGCAGTGTTCACTCTCTCCTGCAATATTCAACTGCAACATCTAAGCTTTCTTCAGAAATGTGTCTCTGACTCTTGTGGTCACAAGGAAAATGTTCACAGACATGAAATGAAAACAATTTGTAAAGATATGATGACGTTCTTGAGCTTGCAAACAGCCTGAAATAATGATGGCAATGTCACTGCAAAGAAGATTGTGTTAAATTAATGGTTGTAATCAGAACAATGAACTGTTGGCTGTTTAACCACAACTTTAATCAGTGCTGAGCTAAAGATTTTAGTACTACCATCAGTATGTGTTTAATCCCACCTCTTTAGGCACCAGGACCTCAGCTGGCAGGGAGCTGTTGATACACCAACCTTTGCTGATGAAATTCTGTAACACGAACTATGCAGCGACCTGGGCAGCTGCAGTAGCCTCTACACAGACAGCACGTGGCAGCGAATGTCCTATACAATCAATACCTTCTGGTGTTTAATTAAGTAAAACTTTTCATTTACTGATTTGAATAAATCTGTTGCGTCACAGTGCCTTGGGAGCTCAGGGAACACCACTGCAAATTCTAATCCAGCCCATTACAAGACAAATGCAACTTTGCCTGTGGCCAGTTCCCACCGTCATTTCTACATCTGGGCTTTCACTGAAGGCAAAGAGAGCTCTGCATGGGGGACAGCAACAGAATATAGGTCACATCACCATTTGTGGTATGAATGTTTACCCATTGTTAGTAAAACAATCTACATTTTCTTCCCCAAAGATAAAAATCAATCCAAGTATGAAGTTGCAATCCAGATTAAAAATGAAACAAAAGTAGCTAAACCACTCACATCATGGGTCCTGCCTTGCAGCTGTGGGAGTGTTAGATGCCTCAAAGCCCTTTCTGTAATACTGCTAGCAAATGGAAACAAGAAACCTGTCTTCTGCTGGTGACAGGACTGCCATCACATCAGCCCTAAGACACATTGAAGCCCCTTCTCTCAGGATTTCATGGAACAGCACAAATAAGACGGAGCTAAGGGAATGACTGCCACAGAGAATAAGGAGTGCAAGGAACGCAGTGGAGAAACTTACACGGTAGCATAAACAGATTCCTCTGGAGGGTGGCTGTAGATGGAAGAGTCAGTAGTAGGCTGAGCTCCACACAGAAACCCCAGCACACAGGCAGACAAAGCAGCTGGACATTTGCAGCATCCCCTAAGAGAGAACCCCTATTAAATGGTTCCCTTTCCCACTGAACTGTATCACCCTCCTTTCATGTAACATAAACAGATGAACAAACAGGCACCCAAATACCATGTGTCTCACAGAAAAGCTTTCCCCAGGCTGGAGTCTAAAGGGAAATGTGACACGTGGAGGGCTGGCAGTCAGTCTCAAATTCAAGACTTGCTTCTTCCTTAAGTCACAAAACACTGACCTCTGCTAGGTTTCTGTTCTGTGGCACAGTCTCATTTCTACTGGTGAAACACAGAGCTCCAATGACAAGTGACTGTGACTTCTGGCTAGCAATCCTAATGCTGAGGAACAGAGAAGCTGGAGGAACTGAACCATTTGTCCTTCTAGAGCATAGAAAAGCATTTTCCCAGGGCAGAATATGACAAATGCACCATTGCTACATGAATGCTGATTACAAAAAATGAGGCTTTAGCTCTTCCAATTAATCTTTTTTTTTTTTTTTTTAAGTAATAGAAGTATTACAAGAATAAAGAATAGAAAGATCATCAAACAATTGGAGATTATATCAAGTCCATTTAAAGATCAGCACAGAGGAAGATGAGACAAGTTTTGGAAAAAGACTAAAATAAGCAGGAGGAGTTGCAAGAATAAACAAACAAAAAATTCCTTTGCCTTGAAGTCCAGCAGCAGTTTGATGCTCTTAAAGAAAATACTAATTTTCTTCTCTACAGTTTTGCTATAATTCTGTCAAGTAGCAAAAATATCCATATATTCTTTAAAACTTCAGCTTTCTAGCAATGTGATGACACAGCATCTGAAAGGATCAACCTATATGTTTTCTGAATAACCATATCAAACTTCTGATTTTTTCTCTTCCTCTTTTTTCATGTTATAAATGTGCCATGTAATGACAAATTTCGGCATAAATCCGACAAAAACAGATAAACAAAATCGGTAGAACTACTCACAGTAGTAAAGCTATGCAGATGTCTAAATATTTGCAGGTGTCTTAGATAATAAGCTTTCACAGCAGGAACTACATATCTGTGATTAGTTCACTACTACACTTTTGAATTTTCTAAATATACATAATAATAAGGTTAACTCTGTGGTGTATTTTTGTTTGGCTCATCATAATTAAATGCAGCATAAATATTCCGTATTTTATTTTCTTTGTACGTTTTCCATTCACACACACACACACACACACACACACATACATATATATAAATATTAATACATTCTATGTAAACACAAAGAAATATCTTCATGAAGGTTGCATTCAACCAGTAATGTATACTGGTCAACAACAAGCAACCACTCTTGTCCTAGAAATTGTTTAGTTGCAAAAATGTTAATGAAATCCACAGAAACACTTAGGAACCAGTTTTTTAATCTCATTACCATATCAAGGAGGTCCCTGTTAATCACTGTCCAAATTCATTTGGATTTATTGCATCACAGTTATGCTTACAATTAAATGCCACAAGGTCCCAGTCAGATTAAACAAATGATTTTTCCTGTAGTCCTTGCAGGACTAGTAGTGACAAATCACATGGAAGTAAAATATATCATAATTAATTAGTAGAGGCCCATAGATAACCTCTCCCAGAAATCTCCATGGGCAATTTTAATAGGTTTCAATATTTAAATATAAAACCCTACAAAATTGCTTAAAAATTCAAGGAATACTTGCACTTATTATAGGTAACAAATATGTCAGTCATGTAATTTTTTTATTACATAATTATTTCTTTAGGGATGTTAGAAACAAGTAATTATTTTCTTAAAAATGAATTGGCAGCAACTATTTTAAGCATGCCATTGTGAATGAAATATTATCAAATAATTGTTGTATTACTAACAACTGACTTAGAGAAAAGAAACACTTCCTTATCAAAGCACATAACATCTCACTATTGTAAGAAAATTTAATCTTCTTTACAGAAGCTTCAGTAAGCCAGTAGGAATTACAGGAAGATAACTGTTCTTAACATAGAATATGAACACCGGTGTGAAGAAAAAGGGTTTGGCTTCTTTAGCTTGATTTCTAATAGTCCATGTTAGCTGCTCATTCCCCTTATATATGTTAGGGAAAGTAACAGATGACAGCATTCCAGAGACATGTCAGAAAAAAAATCTTCCTTTACAGGAAGGAATATTTTGTCAAATACTATGGACTGTTCGTGGTAATCTCTCTGCTTAAGAAATAGCAAATTCGACCTAAACCATTTCAAAACAATGTGTTCCCAGAATGGGCAGGCTAGAATATATAAAACCTGCGAAACAAAAAGCCCTCATTTATTTCCAGAAATAAGCTTTCATCTCAGTGATTTGGATTTGTTTATCAAGTAGAGGCCCTGGTGCTCCTTCATAAAAATCCTTAGTATATTTTATTTGGTCTGCCTTCAGTCTCTTCAAAACATCAAAATATCTCATTTCTCATTCATTCCTTGCTAATGTTCACTTAGGGGGATATTCAGAAATGTCTGTGCTAGCCCAGGAAGACTGGTCTCCTGACACCGGAGAGGAAGGAACCTAACTTAAAATAAATGTTTAATGATGAAATTATTGAACTGAGTTTAGCCTTGACATGTCTGCAATGTCAAAAGAAAGTCTTCAAGTTAAATAAGAAGTTGTAGAAAATACCCAAGTTTCAACTCTGGTTAGTAGCAACTTCAGCCTGTAGAAGACAGATTTACCTTGAGCCACAAACTTGAGCTGAAACTCAAGTTATCTTGCCTTCGGTTATTTTGAGTTACTTAATTGTGGTAGCCAATCCTCAGTAATCAAACAATCTTCCTGAAAGGATCTCTTGGAAATTACACAAATTCTTTCATTTAGAAGCATCTCAAAATTGACTCTTGTGTTGGGTACAAAAAAACCCACCAGTGTTAGACGAGAGGTGGGCAATTAAGGATACGAAATTTGTGGGATAACATCATGATACACTGACAGGAAGTAGGCTGTGAATGGACTATGCAAATGTTACCAGGATCTCCAAGTCAATGGAACAATGGAGAATAATTAAACTGTGAAGTCAGTCTCTATAACAGGAATGAATAAATACACTGGAATTTGTAATATAGCTCTTCAAACTATTTGTGAAGAGTGAAAAAACTGATATTTAAAATATACAGCTATATTTTATGAACACTACTTAATCTCAAGTCAAGTAGCAATAACAAGATTTTCAACAAAGAGAGGTCAAAAAAGGAAAAAATGAATCAACTTGGAACAAAAGATAACACCATAAACTTAAGAACAAAAATTTCAGTCCATTATGCCCATTTCTGCTGCAAGGAAAATTTTCAATTAGGTAAGTGTAAATACCTCAAAATGTAAAGTTCACGATACCTCAAGAGGTTTCAGCAAATTACCCTGTGTGTATTAAGTAAATTACCTGTTATTGTACAGATGAGGAGAAGGTCTGTACCTGTGCCTTTCAGTGGCAGCTCACCATTAGATTAGTCCAGTTCTAGCATGAAATCACACTCACAATTTGTGAGCAGGGTTAATTTTTGTTGAGGCACTACGTGTGAAAGAATAGCCAAAACCACTCTGTGCTGATGGAAGTAATCATCATTAGCTAAATGAATGTGCACCTAATCTCCTGAAAAAGAACTGGAGACAAGCACTGAGTTGGGGAAAACTCAGAAAGTACTTTAAAAGGCTGTTTCTGATGAGCTAGAAGATGGGAAGCTGCTGGCATGATAAAACAAGGAGAGATAATGCAATGGGACATATGACTTTGGAAATATTTGCAGCAGCATTCAGAATGGGGAAAAAACATGATAAAACAAAAAAAAAGTTTCTGTTAATAAGTGAAAATATCTGGGGATGTGTGGATGCTCAGGGAACACTAGATCTGAGGAGTGCCACGTGAATCTATTCATATTAGCACCTACAGAGATCAGAACTGAAAATAGTACCTGTCACTGAAGGGAGAGAAGCAGCTGGCAGAAAGACAGGTGGCCAAAATATTTGAAAATATTTAAGTTTCAATACATGAGAAAATTCTGCAAAAATCCAATCATTTTTGTTAGTTACAATGCTATGTTAATCAAACCTAAAGAATTACTAGGGTAAAAGTAAACCCATCAATACAGGTGCCAATTACCACTATTAACCTTGACAGAATTGATAATTTATTTTTAAATTTCTGACTACAAGCTGTAACACAGGATTATCTTTTCAATAGTTCGTTCATCTTTGGTTTTTATTTACTTCTAATAGCTATCCTTTTATAGAAACCTGTGGGATTTCAAGATACATAGTTTTGTTTATGTTTAAAAAATAATAATATATTTTTAAACTTGCTTGAAACATGAATAAATCAGTACATAATTGTTAAACCAAAGTAGCATCTAATCAGTTGCCTTTCACATCATAGCACTGACCCTAATCTCTGAGGCATAAATAAACATGCATTCTTCGTGCAAACTTTAATCATAAAAAAGAATGAAATATATTCCTACATAAATATTTCAGCAAATAGCCATGTGAAGGAGCATGAATGTTTAATTTAGACATCACCTCTGTCACTATCTGTTAGACATCATACCAGTGTTTCTCCTCTGGGAATTCCAAAATCTAACCAAGTTTCCAGTGCCCAACCAAAAATGATATTCCTGCTTAGCCCCATAATACCCACCTTCTTCTAGGAACATTAAAATATTTTAATGTTTAGCAGAATCCTTCTCTGAGGTTATCATGCCATATTTGGTCAATGCATGTCTTTACTAGTACTACCTGCAAAGTTTGAATAACCTCACATTGCCTTGCTTAAGCTGGAAGGAATGGTTTAGCCATCTTCTTCCACATATTCCTACCAAAGATCAAGTCATTCCTAAGTTCCTCAACCAGAACGTACCACTGTCGTCAATTTAAGGATCTTCTGTTATACTGAACTTCTTTTCATCTATTCAAGAACTTAGCAATGGCACGTGAGATAGGAAGATAGAGATGCTTTTAATACTGGCTTTCAAAGCCTGGAGACATAAGTTTAAATGAAACAGACCAGGTGAAGAAAAATGTATGGTTTCCATATGCTTTGTCACTGAAGACAGTGATCCCCCCTCAACTGCATAAAAGTGCCCTTGATCTATTGCCTCAATTAAACACCCATGTGATGACCCTTAACTGCACTCGAACTATGGGAACTGTTTGGGAATATACCATGGAGGGATTTGTGGCTGCATGTCTGGAGACGTGGATACACAATACATACAATAAACGTGTCTAAGTGGAAGGAAAAGTTATGTTCAGCAACTGAGTTCATTGCTCTGTGTACAAAAATAGTGTCTCATGAACATTAGAAAGCTGCACTTAAATAGCACCCTAGCATTAAGGTTTTGCTCCTCAATCCCTGTGCCCATTAAGTCTATAGAAAGGAATAAAAATATAAATCATCATCATTTTGAAAGCACATACTGCAGCACTTCTAATGTGACATTTCATCTCAAAAAATAAGCTTAAAACAGCGTGACTTAGAGGAGCCAAAACAGCGCACGACCTCTTACAGTTGCAAGTGGTCTCATATTTTTCCTCATTGGAGCTCAGTACAGAATTAGCAGTTCCCAGAACACATTGCCCAAGACTTGATGGAGTAATAGAATGTGAAAGAAAGCAACTCAACAAAAGGTTCAACTGTGTCCTTTTCTTCTTTTCTCTGCTCACCTGCTCTCTTTTGAAGTGCTCTGACAAGTGCTTGGCACAATGGGATAGATGTCCATGGCCTTGCATTCACAGTTCACTGTCTGGGTTCTTAGGTTGAACTTTAGGTGTTTATGGGCTTCATCCTGACTTTTTCAGAATCTCAGTATGGGAGGGTCTGTTCATAAGAATGAGTAATTGGAGCTGGCTGCACATTTCTAATGAGAGAACTGATGTATTACCACACGTGAAAAATGGATAATAGAATAGAGTTCAACAGAAAGAAATGGTGCAAATACGTCTAGTTCAGAAGCAATCACAGAACATCTATCCTATAAGCCAACACACACCACAAACTGAAGTTTCTCTCAGGATCCTTTAAGAAACTTAACAAACCCCTTAAAAATTAAAAGCTACAATTATAATGCTTGAGAGGAAGACAATAACATCACGTTTGAAAAACCCAACAGACGAGCTATAAGGAGCCAAACCAATGTTCTGCATAGTAGCAACACACAGGATAAATGAAGATAACTTTAATATGGAACTTTAGACCACCAGTGAAAACCTCAGAAGGCCAATGGCCTCACTGCCAATTTGGTCTTCCCTCATGGTTAAGAGAAAACCTCTTATTTTCCATTACAAAATTCAATGTGCCTATACTGTAACTTTCTGCTCAAATCTTAATCCCATTACCACCCAAAAAAATGTTACATGTCTATGTTGTCATGTAAAAACTAAAGGAATATGTGGTTTCACAAAGGATAATAATTCAAATTACCCACAAAAGAATCTTCAGCACATCGACGACGTTAATATGCATCTGTGTATCTCACTGAACGAATACAAATAGACTCTATCATTATTACTTTGTTATTTTAAAGATAATTTGCACAGTTAAACTTTCATAAACAGACCATGAAGCAACAAATTAATCAAGTGAATCAATTAAAAAGCCCCACATCATATCTTTGTCCTGTCTTTGCAAAATACAATTCTGACAGGCAGAAGCTCAGGAGAAGCAAAGACAGTTTTTGGTCACAAGTGGAGGAGAACAGAGCATTACCCCTAATAGGCATTTGTTAATTCAGTAGCTTAACAAATCAGAACTAGGGCTTGTCTATATATGTAAGCTGTGAATGAACAGCAGCCGTGTCCTTTACTTCCTAACATACTTTTGAAACCAACTGTAGCAACAGGAAAACCACAGTCAGTCCTGGCTGAAATAGAAACAGCTCATTT
Organism: Aleadryas rufinucha; assembly: GCA_013397815.1. Taxonomy (NCBI): domain Eukaryota; kingdom Metazoa; phylum Chordata; class Aves; order Passeriformes; genus Aleadryas; species Aleadryas rufinucha. The sequence continues at coordinate 219,581 of VZTH01000054.1, forward strand.
TCATGGGAGAAAAGGTACAAGAGTAGCTCATATGCTCAATGCAGAACTGGAAACGTGTACATATCAAATCGCAGTTCAAATCAATTATCTGCATGACACGGCATTAAATGACTTCCAAATTAGTGGAGAGCATCCTGAAAAAATCAGTCTAAACCCATCAGTGATGGGGTTTGAAGTTCTCAGTGTGTGTACATCTCTGGAGAGATTTGTGTCTATATTATTTCATTTCAGGGATTTATATTGAATCTGTCAGTGTATTTGGACACAGACCTCATAAACCTTAATCATATGGATGCTGCCTTCTGTTCCAGCGGATGTGCCATACTAGGGAATAACTCCCATATTTTGGAAGCTCTGACAAGTGCAGAGCATGTCTCTAAGCTGATGGGTGACTGTGCTCGTCAACTCAGGAAGTTTCCAGGCAGAAAGCAGCAACTTCACCTATGCTCCAAAGAGGCAGGTAAGTTGCCAGCTCATTTCTGAATGACCTGGTGCTGAATGAAATAAAATATTTGAGATGTTTCTGCATTTCTGAGCAGCATGAGGTGCTTGAGGAAGGAGCTTCCCACCTTCCCACAAGAGGGAAAGCTGCCACAGCACTTAAAGCACTGGATCATACCACAAAATAAATCTCAGACTGGAGTAGTGGAGGCAGCAGTTTCAGTCTAGCTTGCATCAGTTTGATGCAAGGTTTTTGGGATTTCTAAGATCTGCACTAGTGCTGTAAGCAGAAAAATACAGAGTAGTCCGATAGGAATGGTATTATGGGACTGTATGCTGAAAGTTTTCTCCTTTCACACAACCTGTAACATGTCTTTTTCTCCCGAAATGCCCCTTGCTTTCAGAGGTTCAGGCCCAAGACTCTGCCTATTGGTGCTTGATCAAATTGCTACAAGCCCAGGGCCATTCACTGCGTGAGGTAATCAACTCTTAGCCCATAATGCACTTCTAAATCACTGTGATTACAGAGAAAAGTACATCAGTTTACACCACCCTTGAAGGCCAGCACTGACTGCAAGAAAGTAGTAATTAATACAAAATTAGTTATCATTACTCATCTGAGAAGCCAATCATGAAGCCAGCACAACTGAATTGATCACAATCATCCATTCACACCCTAAATCATACCATGTGCCTGTAAAATACTCAGTACAGTGAAGTCTTCATTACAGTTGCAGCCTTTAGGCATTATATTAATTGAACAACAAAATAATAATAACAATAACAATAATAATAATAATGATAATGAACAGAAGTTTTAAAGAAACTTCAGCATCTTAACCTGAATATATTTAACATATTTGAATATCTTCTGTGTGAACTTCCCAGAAAAGACAAGAGCAAACAGCAGAGCAGTGATTACAAGGAAGCCTTCACAACTTTGGTACCACATCACCTCTGGCTCGGTATAAAGCCTGCTACATGCACAGCCCATACACATTTTGGGGCCCTACACAGCAGCTAGCCTTCTGCCAGGTAGCACTACCAGAACTACACAGTATTTTTCCTGGGATATTGTTCTGTCCTGATCACAAACTGAAGCACGAAGTTTATGAGCAACAATCAACAACTTCGGAAATGGCTCCACTCCAGCAGGACACGCCCTGGAGTGCATTACAGCACTGCCTTGTAAACTCTTTTATTAATTTCATAATAAATACTTAGAAATCAGACTTTTTGCAGGTGATAATTAAATATAAAATCAAGGCAAAACAGATGTGTGATAAATTCTTGGCAATGGTCCTGTTTAACTGAGTTTTAGCATGGATTTCTGGCAAGCCCAGCCCTGCTCCTGCTCTGGATTCCCCTGCAGTGCACGTCGCCAGGGCCCTTCATGGAGCATTTTGCCTCTCTCAACACTGTCTTTAAAGTTTCACTTACCATTACAACATATCAATGTGGAAAGGTTTAACACTTGATTTGGTTTTGTTCAAGTTAAAATCCACTGCTGCAGTTCACGGTAAAACTTATTTAAAAGGTCCATAAACTTTTTATGCACTTTTCAGCTCAATACCAGCTCATTTTTCTTTGATGACATCAGTGCAACAGTGACTTTCTGTTGCACTTCCAAAAGGGACAAAACTACTGAGAACTTTCAGTAGTTCCATAAAATGAGGCCTACACCCCAGAAGAGGAAAGTACATATCATCTCCACTCTCCTCACTTCTCATCACCTCTCTGGCTGTCAAAGGAAAATTACAAATGGTAGATTAAAAAAAAAAAAAAAAAAAANAAAAAAAAAAAAACAACACAGAAAACTTAAAAATGAATAGAGTTTATACACACTCAGGGTCCCATTAACACATAAACTGCTGGCCACATGGTCTGTCTGAAGAGAATAACACTGGACTTTGTCCCTACAAACCTGATTTAGGTTTGGAAATCCCCAGTCTGTTTGAAGTTACTGATACTGGACTTCACCCCTACAGATCTGAATTAACTTTGGAAATCCCCATTCTGAGCCTGTATTAGCCAGCTTCCTTCTCCCCAGAAAAGGATGGGTTTTATTCACTCTTATGGGTTTTATTCACTCCAGTTCATGCTGGAGAATGAGGGGAGGAAGTGAGTGAGGATGTGCTCCAGTGAACTGCCTGTGCTGAGCTGAGACCTCCTCCATTCCCCCTGCTCGGGCTACAGGCACAGCTACAACTTCCAGCCACGCAGGGACACCCGAAGGCCTCTGAACACACGGGGTCTTCCCCTTTCCAGCCCATGCTGTGCAGTTGCGTCCAGTAAAATTACAAGCCAGGCCCAGCACAGGTGGTTTCCCTTCCCTTCAAAGTGACCCTTACACTCTGCTGCACTGCCTGGCTCAAAACCATGTCTGATTTGTTGCCGTGAGCCTGCCAAGGCTGCAGAGGGATGGGATAAATGTGCCCAAGAATGGTATAAGCCACTTTAATTTGTCATATAAGGAAGTGTATAACTAGATGCCACGTCTCTACTAAGGCCTGTCTGGTTTGGCTCAAGAGCAGGACCACATCCACTTACACAAACCACTAAACCCCTGACCTGTGTGAACCCATAGAGAAGCAGAGCAATGTCTGGAGCTCAGTAACTCCTCACCCTGCTGCTCTCTACTGTCCCATACATGACACACACCAGCAGCACAGATGGTGAGTAGGATATATTTTCTAGCTTGGGCTATTAAAGGTTGCCACAACTAAAACCATAAAGAAAATTAACTTCAGCCTTTAGTCCGCATTACAAAGTTCATTTGCTACTAAATTCATAAGGACATGAACATAGGGCCATCCTGATTCCTCTGCTGGTCACCTACTTGGGGCTGACAGAGAAAATTCACTACAATGGAGGGGACACCTCACACTCCAGGAAGGGATCCCACATGGTCCCCACCCTCAGGAGCCTGTTTCTGTCTGGGGAGGAGGGGAAAGTCAGACAGTCAGCGAGCTTGTGGGAACATGTCTCCCACATTAACCTCACCCATCCAGTATCAATGCCTATGAATTACAGAAGCAAAGAGAAACTGCGTAAAACCTAGTTATTTTAACAATCTGTTTTGCACAGTAATTAATCAGATCAGCCCTCTAAGGGGCTCCAAAGATCCTAAGGTAAACTTAATTCACTCTAATTGAATTAAGAACTATTAAGCTAAAAGTTACAGTGCCTAGCAAGGATAAAAAACGTTCCTATAAAACCTCCCTGGAAGGAGGGAACTAGCAGTTATGCCAAGCAGCAGAACAAGAGGACATGCACTGCAGAAATGACAAAAATCAGAAAATGCCACAAATAAAAATATATTTATTTTGGTCCTTCAGTCTTAGTTTTAGTATTTTAAAGTTAATCACAGCATTATGCTCAAAGGTGAATGATAGAGTACTTTTCAGGGTTATGCCATGCATTGGATAGGGCTGACTGTCAGCTTGCTTTATTTAATGTAAAAGGCTTAAGTCAGTTCTAAGGTAAAGATTGTACTTCCCACTCCTTAGAGGTGAAACTGAAACAGTGGTCTATTTTTAAAATGGAATTCTATAGCATTTATAAAGTAAATGATTTATGCAAGTGTATTAGTACATTTTTTTATCGATGTCTGATTTTATTGATTTCCATGTATACAAATGTCCTCACCTTGAAACAATTCAGTAATTTGTTCATGTGAACATGTGTGGCCTGTGGATTGCCTGTGAACTATTTGTCCTAGATACTGTTTTGATTACTTGTAATTCATATTTTTCTCTCTGCAACACTTGATTAATCACCTCCATCTCATGTTATTGTTCTTACTTGCAGCCTGGATAAACCCCAAAGAACTTTCATATTCACATGCCTGGGACAAATATTCAAATTACATACCTTTGCACAATTATCTGTTACTATTTATTTTCTCTGGAACATTCCCTCCATTAAACACTTACTATTAGGAACATTCAAAGTGAATAAAAAGCAACTTGAAAAACTAAAAGGCATTCACAGAATTTTTCTAGTGAATGCTCACAATCTTTTTTTTTTTTAAACTAAAAGCATCAGTCCAGAGAATAGGTAAGCAAATTAAAAAAAACAACCAACCAACGAACCAAACTTTAGAATAACTAGAGTGCAATTACATCAATAAAATTTCTATTACAACATTAAACTTCAGGAAAAAATTCCAAAACAAAGTTTTACTGTCAAACAGGAAAAACAATTTTCCTGGGAAGTTTTCCTTTTAAAAATAAAACAAAACCCAGAACTCTGCATACTCTCAGCCCCAAAAAGTAGATGGTAGCTATTACTTTTACTAAAATTATCACTGAACTTATACTCAGAAATACAGCCTCAATGGCTACTTGATTTGTCAGGAGAATGAAAAAAGATAAACAACTCAAGAGTGTTCTGAATAAATGGCAATTTAGCAGAAATACAGTGTTTCCTTGAATGCTCTTTTGGCTATAAGCAATAATGCTGCCACAAAAATCTGGTTTGCATCATCTAAATGCTTGAAAAAAGAACACATAATTTAGGAAAAAAGCGATGGCTGCCACTTAGCCATAAAGAGCAGCACTAGTGTCAGAAATAGCTTTCCTATGATATTTTTGTTCATGTTCTGGGTTTTTTCAGCAGTAGAAGTAATTACTGTGGTTTGTGAGGGCAGTGTTTAGTGCTATTATCCTTTAAACACTGTACACAAACACCGAGTCTGACTCCAGGAAGGTTGAATGTGGCCACAAGCAGGGCTGTAGCCACATCCTTGCCTTTAACCCACCAAGGAGCCCCAGTGATTTCATGAGAAATAAAGGCTGTGCTCAAGAAAAGGTGTGTTGCCTTTGATCCAACTTCTTGTCTGTTGGAAAGAAGCATTCTTTTACACCTTATATGATAATTTTATGCACAATAACTTAACCTAAAAGACAGTGAGTGGAATGGCCCTTGAAACTTTGGTTTCATGGACTGGATATTCTTTTACTTTTCTTAGTAACCCAGTGCCAAATCTCTTTCATTTGTGCTCTGTGAACTTCGTATTTCTACTTCCAGGAACATCCTTTACATGTCTGAGAAGCTTCTTTGAAAGAATACATCCCTAAAAAGCTAGAGATGGATTTCTGACATACTATCACTGGTAGAACAGGTACAGATGATGCCAGAAGGGCACAGGCAGATTTGAAGCTCAGTGTACACCAGGTAAGGCTTTTACCATCAATATTTGAGGAATTAGCCTGTACCAGGCCAATCCATCGCAGTGGCTCCTTAGAGTCACTGTTTGAAACAGCTCACAACAGCCAGCTGGGAGGTTTGACAAACCTCCAGATCCCTCCAGGATTCTGTGGATTCCAGTGATTCCTGGAGTGTGCACACCCCATGCTGTCAGTCTGCACCAACCTCTCCTCCCCAGAGAAGCTCAGCACTGTGACCAGCTTCCTCTCCAGCCAGAAGGCCAGTAGAGACTGCAGGGAAATCACCCAGTGACACACACACTGCTTCAGCTCCTTTTTATTGGCACAAAACTCCATTCTACTTTGTCATATAATCTGCAATTAATCCAGATGCCTGTAGACAATATGTAAGTGCTCGGCTGAATACCAGCTCATTCTTCTCCTGTTTTTACACAACCTTCTGTTATAAAAATTTTCTAGGAAGGTGCCTCTGGGACTGCTTCTTTAGCTTCCTTCCAAGACTCAGAGGAACTCTGCTATATTGACCCTTCAGCCAGCTGAAGGAGCCTGGAAAGTGCCTTTCTCAATGACAGACAGGACACGAGGAATGCAGGAGTTTCTCCAGCTCCAGTGTAACATGAATCAATTCTTACAGAAATTAGTGATAATAGCATGTATATCACATGAATCCTCTGCTGTGTTTTTAACCTTTGCTGAGGAAAAAAAGAAGTTGCTAGTAAGGGTTGTGCACTTTGAACATAAACAAGCAACACCCTGCACTTACCATTAGACCACGGGGGTGGCCCATTTATTAACACTTGTGTTTGTTCTGATTACAAAGCTGGTAGGTATTCCCTTCCTCTTGCAGCATGGCAAGCGGACTGCAACAAAATCAATATGCCAGCTGGTATAGATTATGCACATCAAATACACTTCATCAACTGTCTGGCTGACACACGGTGCGTGGTCCCTTTACCAGTGAGGTGTGGGGTCAGCAGGGATGCAGGTTACACCACGGGCCAAGCTTCTAAACTCAAAGAAGAAATATTACCTTCCCAATCAATGGATTAAGCGCTCTGCCACTGGCTTTGCACCAAGGGCGTGTCTGCTAATTGCAGGGAGCAGATTGAGCACCCCACATTCCTCAGCCCAGACAATAGGGAAGTGGCACACCTAATCCCTTTAAATGGGATGCCTGGTGTTGCCTGCAAATCTGTTTACACTGTTTAGCACATGTGAATTAGTATTTGCTGGCATAAACGCCCTGCTGTGCAGACCTTTGTTAACTTGAGGCTACTTCCTCGTTCTCTCAAAGCTGTTAAATGACTCAGTCTGGCCTTAATATGTTCCAGTGCTGTGTTCACTACTTATCTCTCAGGCCTATTGTTTTCGAACGCATCCTCATAAACGTCTAAGAGGTTCTTCATTGTGACAACAATTTGTTCAATAATTACAGGTTCACATGAAGAAAGACCAATATACTGTGTGGAAAATCAAATATACAGACGGAGGTGGAGGGAGAAGAGATAAAGACAATCTCAAATTACTTTTTTTTAAAAAAAATAGGTCTGGTACTAGAAGTCTTTAAGCGTTTTAGCATTCTCATAATTACAGAAACAGGAAATTAATTAATGGCTATGTATTTTACATAGTGTGTTAGGTGTCTGCAGGGATACTGCACCAGGAAAAAGATCAATTTGTGTAGTCTGTTTTGTTCTTTGGTTCACGATAAAATCGAAAACAATGATATTTGGTATTAAGAAAGTATTGAGCATTCACTATTCTGTGTCCAAGGTATGGAAGATGAAGTCTGTGTTCCAAACAGCTTACAAAACAAATGCATTTACAAAGGAACTAGTAACAATTTATCCCTGTATCCTGAGGTCCTTTTAACATAAAAAGCCTCTATGAATATTATGGCTTCTATATACCAGGAAAGAAGCCAGTGAAGACCCTAGTTAACTTTTCAGACCTTAGTTAAGTCTTCAAATACTTGCAGTTGGCAGGCTTGCCATCCAAATGAACACTCAAATCATATATGCACATGCAGATTTGTCCAGGGCACAAGTCTATGACCTGCCAGCAGTGGCTTCCTGCAACCCCTCAAACTTACCTTCTGACCCTTTACCTCTTTGTCACTACCTTGATAGGAAAAATTTCCCAAAGCCAACTGTGATGTTCAGCAACAAAGCGACAACTGCTGGCCTGGGTGTACCTCAGTTCTGCAGCTGCAATAAATCAGCACCCTCCCAGTATTTCAAAACGCTTCCCTCTCCCCCTCGCTCTCCTTTGGCCAGTGGAGCAAGCCATGCTCATCACCAGAAGTCCCCTGTCACTTTAAGAACTGAAACGGGAAAACCTGTACCATTTTTATACTTTTGTTCATTCTTTTCAACCCATTCTAACTCCTTCCCCCTGGGAGCTAGCCCTCCACCAAAAGTTTCTTTCAGTAAAGCACTAGCTCTGTCTATTAAGCTTACCCACCCCTGCTTAGCCTTAACACTGGTTTCTTTGTACTTGCCTGGTGAACTGACCAGCTATACAGCACAATAGCTACAATTACTAAATTACACTCCCTGTCATTGCCTTTTGTATCACACCTCTAACAGGTGTCATTACCATGATAGGCAAATTGTAATAATCCATTCACAAGCCACCCCCCCATCTTAATAATGTGGGGGTTTTTTATTATTATTATTTTATTTTACATAATATATGTGTGAATACTGCACAGAGCCTGAATGGTTGGTAAATGCACAGGACTGAAAGATTGAACTGCGTGGACTGCACACACAAACAGCAGCATTTAGGACAACAAAACTGAATGCTACGACATCCCTGACACTGTAAATACATGCACATACACAGATATATTAAAATAGTAATATTAATGCCAATAAACGTGGTTATGGAAAACACTGGTTTGAAAAAGAGGCATAGGAGGCATTTCTGAGCTGAGACTGCTCCCCTGCCCTTATCTCACTGAGCTGTGCCATGGATGTGATGGGTGCACCAGGACAAATTGAGATCCCTTGTGAAACCCCAGCAGGCGAAGCAAGCATAAGAAAGCACTGCAGGTTATAAATTATATGAACACAGCAATTAAAGGCAGGTTTTTATTAAAAATTTAATACAAAAATGTAATGAGTTATACAATTCACAAAATCAAATATATAAACAAGGTTTAACTAAACCAATAAGGAACTTCTTTACCTAGGCCATTGGAACCTGCCATAACCTTTTAAAAGTGATAAATACACTGATATGTTGCTGTCTGCTGTTTTCTGGGGCCCCACTCATTACTGTATTATTCCAGTTGTACACCACACAAATCCACTGACTTTATTGACTGGAATAAAAGGTCACATAGTAGCAAAACGGGTTCCAAAACCCAACCTGATAATGATGGCATTGACAGCCTCACCAACACAGTTTGGATTTCCTCAGTGCAATGCACAGATAGAAATACAACACAGAATTCCACACACTTGTAATGTAATACATAGAGAAAAAAAAAAAAAAAAAAGACACTGTACCTCAACATTTAGTTGAGAACACTCTCAACACTTAGTTGAGAATCTCCCTTCTCTAACTCACACTGCCAAGACATTCTGGATAAACAAAAAGTAATTGAAACACAAGAAGAGATGGCCTGAGAAATCTCATTGTGATGATTGTTTAGATGCTAATAAAGGTAAGAATGATTGTTCTTGTCATTCTGAATAACTGTATTTCAGAGCTGAAGCAATTTATGACCTATTAAATACTCGGCATATGATTTCCATGAGGGGCATATAGTGATAACCCAGACAGAGCTTTCCAAACTTTTTTGCAATGTGACACTGCACGCCTGAAGAAAGCAAATTGAAGGAGATGGAAGCAGTCTGATCCAGGACAGATACATCACATTTACACACAAGTAAAACTATTTTTCTTTTAGATATCATGGATTAAGATTCATGAAAAAATATCAAGTTTATGTTCCCTAAAACTACTGTCTGGTGAAGCGAGGCACTGGCTGAAATCAGCCCTTTTATCAGTAAGGGCTTTTGACTTTGACAGTAGTAGAGAGACAAAGGAAAAAGTAAATGAATATAGAGAAAAACAACTTTATTCTTCATGCACTGCAGTGGGAGAACTTGAACAAATCTCCAGCACTATTTTTGTTAACCTATTCTCTATGTGAAATGATCCTTCTGATCAAGGCACTGTTACCTACCCGCCTATTTTTGGACAACTACACCACAATTTTTGGCTCTACAGCATCCATTGAAGTAGCTACAGCTAAGTGCAGGAATCCCACTACTCAGCCGTATTCCTGCTACAAGTTGGGCATCTCCTTACACAGCTGTTTCTCAACATGACAAAAAATTAGATGCAGACAAAACCAAATACATTGTGCCCTACCCCATCATCCCATTCTTCCACCTTAAAGAACTTAACTAAGTTCCGAAACAGGACATGCTTCAGGATGCTCCTCCTTCTGAAGACAACAAACCCCTGTAACTCACAGAAGGCAGCACAGATGTGAATCTTTCAGATAGCTAAAAAAAAAGTTTGGATTCCAGCATTTCTTCTGCAAGAGGGACACATTGTACAACACTGAGAAAGCAGGTAACCTACTTCGAAGCACACGGCCTCTAGGCCACATCCCCTTTAAAAACTCTAATATCACCATCAAATAATAATGCAAAAAGCTTGCAGGGATCACTGCTGTGCATAGGCAGGAAGAAATGTCACCCCACTTCACGCACAGAGCTGCAGTCATTTGACAGACCCCATGATTACAGTATGGATCTGAGACAGAAGAAAGAGGACAGAAAAGGTATGAACAAGTTTTACCCTCTTAGTCTAGACTAAGGTCTGTAATGAAGATGTCAGTGTCACCAGCACAAGTGCCAAGTGATGGACTGGGGTTATCACTCACAGTACCACCTTCTACAGTCTACAGAAGTTTCTACAATACTCACAAATATACTTCTGTAGATGTCAGCTCTGGGAATTGAATATTTAGGAGGAGGAAAACATAAAAAATGGGTGCTCAAGGTGCTCTTACTCTTGATACTTTACCACACTTTCTACAGTTAGACAAAAAAAGTAAACCAGAGTTGGTATGACACACTGTCATAACTTGGCAGACATGAAACATAAAAGCAACACAGAAGCTGCCTCATGTCTTGCATAATCTTTGTGAATCACCTGTGAATCATGCTCCCCTGAAATACATCACCAGATTGAATTGAATGCCTTACTTCTCCTCTCCGTATCTTAAAAAGAATGTTGAATAATTGAAGAGCACAAACAAGGGCCACAGAAAAGATTTACAAATTGTGGGCAAAGGACCCTATTTTACAATGAGAGATTTAAGGAATTCAGTTTCACAATAAAGCTGAAAAGAAGTTTAATTTATGGTTCTAAATATTTTTATTGCAAAAGGTTCCACTTGTTAATACAGTCTCCTGTCTGTCAAGAAAGGGAATATGAAGAATTTAGGATTGAACTTTGAAGCCTGGCAAATTCAGATTAGAAAAAGAATCTCCTACTCCTTTAAATGCAGAGTGATTCACTATTGGAATGATTACCATGAAAAGAGGTGGCATCTCTTCCCATCTCTTGACACCTTCAAACTAATGGATGCTTTTCTGGACAAGCTATTTTCATGTATACAACTTACTGAGTTAAATGATGAAACAGGTGAGATTTGCTGGCCTTGTTTTAGACAATAGGTGATACAATGATTTAATAGTCCTCCATATTTAAAACCTATGAATTCATGGACTTTATCAATGTCTAAACATTTTCCTCCATCAGGTATGATATCAGTTCCTCTCCTTACTTCCCAGATAAGTTTAAATACAGATTTATCAAATTAATTTCCCTCCCAAGGGCACATGCAAGAAAACGGCCATGAAAAACATTGAGTAGATAACACTGAATTTGAATCTATACAGTGCAAATCCAATCTTTTCAATAAGGCCCTTAGGAATAGCATGTATATATGAAGATATCTGGAACAGAGATATTTGAAGAGATGAAGTGAGTACAAAGTAGTGCATTCACAGAACCAAAAATTAAAATTCTTAGAAAAAAATGATACCACTTGCTACGCAAATCTCTGTGCAGCCTTTATGGATCATTACAATAGTGAACCATGTTTAGAAAACAAAACACTTTAATAAATACCCTATTAAAATCTTACTGGACCACTTTCTTCATTTTACAAAGTCTGGGTGACATCAACTTCAAAATCAGTCATTATATTCCACCCACAGTACATGCTACTGCCACAGTACTAACCCAGCTCCCCCAAAGTGGAAAGGTAATAGTTTGAAATGACACACACACAATTGGGAACACAGGCCCATTCTCAGGTCAGAAAGTGGTTGTGTCTCATTTTACTGAGATTTCATTAGAATCAGCCTTCCCCCATTTACGTGTTCACAAACTAGCAGGGATTTCCTTACTAACTCTCAATGTATGTGTATATATAAACAGAGAAGAAAAAAGAGGGAGAGAGAAATTGTATGCATCTGGATGTACATACAAAAGACACATACATAAAATCCCATAGTGCCTTGTAAGGCTGTAGGAGTTACTTCAAATGTTTTCCATGATAGCAAATTGTTCTGTTACTCTTGCATCTCTCAGCCCATCCTTAGCATTGAAGCAAACAATTGGTTTTAACACATTCCATCATTGCTTCTGCAAGTTCAACAACAAAGCCTTAGATCTGCCACACTCTAAAATATTCAAGAACTGTGCTGTTAGAATCACATTACTGAAAAATGTTAAGTGTGCACCTCTATTAAAATGTACAGCCATTCCCCTAAATAAACGAAAACTTGGAAAAAATTCCTCCCATGGGCTTTGATGATATGAAGAATAAACATGTCATTTTATCATGACCTTTCCTGTCTACTTTATCTATCATAACACACTACTTAGCATACTGCATGAGACAGATGAAAGTTTGCTGGGCTGCCCAATTTTGTTTTAGCTTCCTGATTTATTATGTTAAGTACTTATCTGACATCAGAATTAAACGAGACTATCAACAGTAGAATCTAGTTTTAATGAAACAAGAAATGATCGAGGAAGACTTGTCTCTTATAGGGACATACCTGAATATAGCCAGCCTTTGTTTCAAGCCCTACGACTAGAAAAGAGTTCTTAAACTTTTTACTATCCCCAACTCTTCCTGTTACCTCCTTTCTCTTTTACCTGGTACCATTGCTCTTTCTGCAATATTTAAGCACAATTTTCATGTTCTTTTTACCAGACTCAGTCTAAAATCTTGTCGATTATTTCCCAGTAACACTGAAATACAGACTCCTCTATCAACTGATATGTAAATCTTCTGTCCTGGCTTTCATCAGCTTTTCATTGATTATTCAAATAATCTCTTCCCTGGCTTTGATAAAATCATTCTTTTTCTAGCCAGTGGTTTGGGGAACTTATCTCTCTCTTTGCAGTGCTTCCCTTCCTGCTACTTCCTTCACTCCTGCCTCCCGTTTTCATTTTCAGATTTCAGGTGCCATTCTTCAAGGCCAGGCCAATTGCACTTTATCAATTTTTATTCAGCATATCATTCAACCTCTTGGCAAGTATGTATGACCAGCCAAAGCAACCAACTTTCCAGTCAAAAATCTGCAAGCAAATACCCTTCTCTCTCTTGCTCACTGTCCATCACAGTTGGGAGGATTTTCAGGCCCACCTAAAATTACTTTTCTGTTACATTTACTATTTCTCCTTATGAGCTTTTTAAGTTTCTGTTAAACACTATTGCTATAAAGTTTTTGAGAATAAAAAAAACCCCAGCCCAAATCTTATCACATGCAGGTCACTGATGCCGCAAGATCCCTGCCCAAGATGCTGATCATCACTCTTCTTCTTTTCCTTTATAACCTGTTAATCCTTATCCATCTTCCCCTGTCTGATTGTTAGGTTTTTGGAATAGGAAGTAATTTTTTTTCCCCACATTTGCACAGAAAATAGTACAACAAGGCCTTCATCCAAGACACAGATCCTTAGTTTTATGGTATTAGAAGTTGTAAGGTAATGTATAGTAAGAATAATTACAGGGCCAGAGATCTGCTGGACTGCATTCTACATGATACAAGCTGCAGATACAGTAGATTTCCTAACCACAGCTGCACTGGCATAAAATAAATCTTGTCCCACGCACCACATCACATTTATATGATATACTTTTAATATATTAGAAAACAAGGAGGAGTTTCTGATTACTTTGTTATTATTTTATATATACAAGGTAGGAATACTTCAAACCTAATGACTCTGTCAGTTGCTCTTTATACTGTAATTCCTGCTATGCTTTTTTAGTGATCACAGACGTTATGTCTCCTTGCCAAATTAAGTACATACACATTTAAGTGACAGCATATTTTCAGAACTCAACATTATATGTTGGTAACAAAAAACTACAACATCACAACATCTAAACTTATAAAAAAGCCAGAATAATACCCTGATAGTATCACATTAAAATAAAATTACACTATATTATTATAGCATTTGAAATTAATATTAAAGAGTTTTGAAAATGAACATTTAAAAATGTACTCTGTTTCATCAGAAGTGATCTTATAATGACCATACAGAATTTGTGTTTCAGGTAAGTTGGATCTTGAATTTGGTAACACCAGAAAGGAAAAAAAAGCCACAGGGATAGAAAACAAGATTTCAAAGATGCAAATAATTATTTAAGAACGTATGTAACACCCTCCCAACCCTATTTTCCTCACAAAGCTTCATAAACAGAGCACACACACAGACACACAGCAACCATTGCAAAACCAATTTTCTGACAAAAGTCAGAAAAAATAGAGACTATCTACATAAACCAAACTGGCACTCAAAAATAAACCACACACATTTCTAAACAGAAGGTTTTATGAAAAAGATGGAGTATCTTTAATAGTGCATCACAGATCTACACAGTATGAAGTTTATCTCACTAATTAGTGATTAAGTGAAGGTTTAATAGTTCCAGAAGGGAAGGTAATTCCCTCTTTTTCTAATACCTTCATATCATTAAGTAACTGCTAGTTTCATAGGAATGTGCTTACATTATTCTGATTCAGAAAGTAAAAATACCAAATATCTAACACTGAAGGAAAACAAACCCCATGAAACTAAAAATACTAAACACTCTGTTCAGAAATCCTGCCCCCCCCATTAGATGTGGTTAGTGTTTATGCAAATGTATTACTAATGTGTATTACAAATTAAGCAGAACAGAATAATCTTTTGCCTAGACTCACAGGACATTTTACATCTTCAATTAGATGAGCAGCAACAATATTCACTTTGAGTTCTAAAATCCCTTTCACAGATAGAGAGGTTAATTGGTTGATCTTAGAGTATGGATAAAATTCAATATCTAAATTAAATGCATGTGTATAGATAGATAGATAGAATAACATATACATATATATGTATTTATATATAAAAAGTAACTTCACACTTTTTGAAAAAGTTATTTTAATTAGAATAACAGATACCTTTTTGAAATTAATTAAGTTTAAATCCTGTTCAGGAAAAACTTGCATATTATTAACACTGTATTTTTAACTCTTACTCAAATACAGCCATATGCTTTTTTTGGTAAATTTATTATTAATATCCCTGGTATGCAGATAAATGTTTAATAGGAAATTGATATACATTTCAAAAGAACAAATAACTGTGTTATAAGCACTGTATTAAAAAGTAACTATGGCATATTTATGGATACAAAAAAACTTAATAGGGTCAAACTTATAAGACACTGACTAACGTTACAAGTAGGTACTTAGAAACATGCTGCATTTTCCCCAAATTCCATTATGGTAACAAACACAAAAAGATGCTGATATCCAGTTCTGTTAAGTACATCTTTAGTTCCACCCATTACACAATATCAAGTCAGAAAGCAGTTTTATCTGACTGGTGGCTCAATGGCGCGGCCTATGTGTGCAAAAGTAGAACACAGCGAATTTCTGGTTTTAGAAATGAGTGCCAACCCTCTGGTTTTGTTGCATTTAGATAATCAAACATACCTACAATTTCCAAAACTGATGATCTGCATAAATGAAGGGCTATTTTAATACAATATGCATACTTACAGGCCTAAATTAATGAAATTATTGACAACATAAAACATGAAATTGAAGTGATTCTGTGCAGAATTAATAAATAAGTATAATTTATTTGGATATTTCTCTGTAAGACTAGATCTGAAACAATGGTTCTCACTCAACCTTTATTAAAAAGATACTGTACAATTTAAATACATATGTATATATAACATAATTTCACCTCACCATCTTTAAAATGCACATCTGAGTACATTAATACTGCTTGGTTTGTGTTCTTACTTTCAGAGACAAAATACCTACTTAGATTTACACTTTCATTTTCAAAGCGATATATCCAGTGTAAAATGTTTTACTACTCAGATACAAGTCACAAGTAAATTCTTAGCTTACAGCTATAAGCTAAGCATTGTAGCACAGAAGGATGCAAAGCACAAACAAATACTCTCCTTCTATATATGCATTTAACATGAATTAGCTTTCCCACTTCCCCACCACAACCCTCACTCAGTTCAAAGCAACCAAATTCAGTAATTCCACTTAAATATGATCACAAACCAGTTACAGCACAGGATCTAAGTGTGGACTGTAAAAATCAGGCAGAGAGAAGGTGTGAAAAAGATAGGGACTGCTCAGCTCATGCCTCTAAATAACTGGATAATAATTTTCAGACTGGTGAAAACACCCGTTTGTTCATTCCAAGTGGGTGTCCGATACCTGGCTCTGACACGTCATGACCCATATCACTTGTTCGGAGTGAGCTGAACAATCTTAGGGGGTCTTAACTGGGGAGACCTGCAAGCAGTGCAGTTTGTTTAGTTAAAGAAACATTCCCCTAGTTAATTTGACAGATTTTAAATAAAAATAAAAAGCCTTTTAAAAAAAATTAGTATGTCACTTTCTTCCTAACAGCATATATCCATAGAAGTGTAGGGGCAAAACTCTCAAATAACATCTTTTTAACTATCAGATATTTGTATTTTGTTTTAGGGAACAAAGTCATAATGGTTTTATAAAGCCAAGTATACCGATATAAAGAAGTCTTTTTTTTGTCATGCAGAGTTCGCTGCTAATCCAGACACAGAAAAGAACAGTGTTTTATATTTACACTCCATTCTTTTCTTTTTCTATTATTCTAATAAAATGACCCCGCATATTTACCCAAGCTGTTTAAGCAGGTAAGAAGTGCAAATAACATGGCTTGCATCATGTTACAAACCCAAATAAGTAAGAAAGCTGCCAGCACAAAAACATCTATTAAATTCAGAAAAAACAGGTAATTTATATGAATAAATAAAAATATATATTACATCTAAAAGAACTTTTGCGTAAGTTAATTTGAGGAGTGCAAAACCTCTTTTAGATATTTAAGGAATTTCTTTTTTTCATTGTTAGCATCTCTTATTTTTTGTAAACATGCAATTAAAGAAAAATTCCTGGATTTAACTCAAGCTTGGATAATGTTGTCCCTTTCTGTTCCATCTGAAACAGTTTTGCAGGTTTGTTTACAAATAGGTCAAATGCTCCTATTTCTTTATATGCAAAACAAATCTGTACACTAATTCCACTTGGTTTACTAATGCTGTTCATTGCTGACTGCTCATAGTTTCTCTGGCCATTTTCAAGTTTATTTTTGAAAAGCTTGTAGTGCTTAGAGTGCACGGAAATGATCAGCCACATACTTGTCACTAAATTGTCCAAGCCAAAAAATCAAATGTGGGAAACAGCAGAGTGACAACCTGCATCCTACACTGAGAACATCTTGTTTTTTGCAGTAATGGCTTTGTGTATTTATTTAGCAATGCTCTTTAGTGCTGATTCAAATAGACATTTGTGTTTGGCTATGGACATGCTCATAGCCTGAAAAGAGATATTTATTCCGTAGAAGTTAAATTCCTACTACAACTGTTTCTTAGGTTGCTGTTTGCTCATTCTAGAATTAAACTGGTCACACACATTTTTCATGTTTGATCCATTGAAATAAAACTAGACAACTCTTATAGACATGGTTTTATTGAAATGGATGTTTATTAGTTAGATCATACTGCTCTACAGAAAATAATTCTCCTGCTGCTTATAAATATTTTGATCAGCCATATTCAAGTGAAAGAACAAGTCTAAGGGGGAGGGGGAAAGGAAAAGAAAGAAAATGGGAGGAGTAGAGACGGATACCATGCACAATTCTCATGTGACCTGTGGTACTACCTAATTAGAAAACCTAAAGTTTCCATAAACCTTTCATTGGAAGCAGCAGTACTCCTACTATCACATTTCAGTCCGTGTTGGCTGATTTACCTACATTTCCATGAGTAGAAGAACAGAAAATGCAATGCATAGTTTTGAGGAAGAAATCTAATGGCACATTGTAAACAAGCACCATCAGTTTAGAAACTGAATGCAAATACGGCAAAGGGATTTTTCCAACAGATCTTTCTTCATTATGGTACAGGACACATAAGAGAACGCTACTGATCTGCAACCTCGATTATACTGGCCAGCAAATTACCTTTAACCATTAAATTTAAAAATGTTCTTCAGCACT
Source organism: Aleadryas rufinucha (assembly GCA_013397815.1). Lineage (NCBI taxonomy): Eukaryota > Metazoa > Chordata > Aves > Passeriformes > Aleadryas > Aleadryas rufinucha. The sequence continues at coordinate 237,811 of VZTH01000054.1, forward strand.
ATTCAGTTTAGCATTCTGCACTGTCTCCAGGCTGAAGGTGGTCTGCATGTTGAACTTAGTACTGTGTGGGTTATAGTCTTTGTTTGCAGTCTTAACTGGGGATTGCACCTTAGCTACCGTAGTTCAAGCGTAAAAATACTTTGTCTGTAACACTATATACTGTTGCCAGCGACCCTCTAAATCCTTGAACCAACTGTGTCCTCTGGTGTCACAGAAGATAATGCCAATTTATTGCAATGTGTGGCTTTTTTAACTGATTAAAATTAAGCCGTAAACACGTGACAATGGAATTAGCACATTTAGAGAGTCTGTTTTCCCACATCCCATTTTGCGCTAGTGCGGCTGATCCCTGCAACTCTACGCGGGTGCAATTTTAATGACTTCGCTAGGTTTTGATGTTCTTATGAAAAAGCAGTGCTTGGTGTTTGTGGAGAAGGTAGATATGGAGGCTGAGTAGCTGTGATTGCGGACACTGTGACATCGTCTCTGTTTTTCGATAGGATCGGTGTCATTTTCCTCCCCACGATAAGACACCTCACTGACAGAGCCCGATTAGGGAAAATTTTATTATAAAATTCACTTCTATCGAACAAGGATGGAGTGATAAACAGTTCAGCCTCAGGGAAGAAACAGGAAAAGATTTTTCTTCTCTCTCTCTCTCTCTCTCTCTGTGTCCCTTTTTTGTTTTCCTTTTTTTCCCCATATTTAAGAAAAATCCTCCCTCCTTGTAGGACTTTTCCTGAACCTGAATGTGTTAAGCTAATAAGAATTCCCCAAATGTAGAGATCAAAGACATATGAATGTTGTCCTAAAAGGAGAACAGTTGTGTTACCTCACAATTCAAGATTATGATTTTAAAAAGTAAAAGTGAGGACATTTTCTGAATTACATTTTCTGTCAAATTCATTAAAATCAAAAGTCTTCTGGACAGGAAGCTTAGGCAAACACAATTTTATTTTCCAATATTCACTTACATTTCTCCCTGGTTAGAAAACTGGCAAGCTGCAGGGTAAACAGGGAAAATGGATGCTTGTGGCCCTCTAATGCTTGAAGATGGACTAACCTCCAAGGAAGAACATAAAAGAAATATTGATTTTATCTTTTTTTTTTTTAATACTAGAACATCTTTGCTTCTGTGTTTGATAGCTCACAGAGGATACCTCTAATAGGGCATCCAGTGCCATATATGCAACATATTTCTGTACAGTAATCAGCACAGAGGTAGTCAGTAAATATTATCTCTAGAAGGTGGCTTGAGGAACTTGAGGAATGAAGTCCAGATACACAGAGTAATTCATTCCAGTTCTTACTTCGCATATTTTCTTAATTTACATTACCTCACTGAAACACATTCATGAGCTGATTAGGAAAAAATCAGTGCTAAAAAGTAATTTTTCTAAAAAAAGAAAAAAAATAAAAAGAAACAAACACAATGGAAAAGAGTGTACTGACGATTTTTTTCAAGCTTTCAAATCTAAGCTGTAACAATGCCATGAACTAAATGGTTGTCTTGGTTGCTCAACAGTAACACTTCCAAAGGAAGAAAACCCTAAGCACTTGCCAGTATTTTTTTATTTATGTCCAAACCGGAGTCACTACATTGAAACCATTCCCTCAAGATGGTGACCTCAAAGTTACAGACGCTCCTTAAACGACTTTTAAGCACTTTCAATTAGAACATTACAAATCTGCTGTCAAAGAGAGCCTTAGTATACAAGTCCTTCTGGCAATGTTCTAGATTTGCTTTTATTAAATAACAATGGGAGGATGTTTACAAGCATATATAATTTTCATTAGGCACACTCAACCCAAATACAGTACACATATGATGCCAACTTCAAATAACTTCAGTAGCAGTTGTAGCCCTGAAGTAAAAACTTGCCAAAAATGCCTGCTTATTTGGCTAACACATCCTTCTAGAAATTGTATTTACTGACATCTGTGCCCTTATATTAAGCTGAATGTAAGTATTAACTGAAGAGCCTGCTGAAATAAACACAGCAATAAATTTTATGGTTCTATGAAACTACATTAGACTACATCAAGACAGAACTCAGCTCCTCCACTTGCAACTTGTATGAAAGAAGAGATAAAAATGTTATTTAACACTAACATTTAACAATAGTCAAGACAAAACATATGTTCCATCTATCTATAATTTCAAGTTGTGCGCACCATATTTTTAATAATGTACAAATTATTTTGGAAGTCATGATCACACTACCCAGTCTTACCATGAAACACTAGATTCTGTCAAATATTATCACCATGTTTTTTGACGGATGATTCAGTTCTATGCTGTGCAGTTCCACACAACCAGAAAAAAAAAAGTATTTTCAAAGATGACTGCATTACAACAAATATCAGTGTGAAAAAATATGACTAATGATGGTAAGGCAGATCAATTAAAGGGCAAGTTGGAACTCCAACACATTTCTTTTTAGCCTTCAAAATAAGGTTTTCAACAATGAGTTAGTGATTTCAGTATGGGAAGTAGCCAGAGGAAAAAAGTGCATCATTTGACTAGTGGTCTGTTAGATATAGATTTCCTTCAATAACTTCTTAAAAGAACATTTGCTTCCAATTGACTGTAGCTGCAGCATCAGAGCTGTTAACTGTGTATTAAACATGAAAAAAAAAAATACAGCTCAATAATCCCATTTAAACACAGAGGAATTCTAATTAGCAACAATAAGGCAATAAGGCTGTTCTCCCTTACAATTTCTTCCATGTAAATGTCTTTAAATCTGCTTGGAACTTATTATCTTTTCTGGGAGGGGGGCAAAAGAAAACTCCTACTCAAACAATTCAGACAGCTCAGTGTTACATCCTTGTTGTGCTAAAGTTGGCCATTCCTCTCCACCTGCAGCCCGAACAGGGTGCTGGTGAGACTGGCAGGAAACAAAGGTGAGATCAGAGAAGAGCATCATTGTGTTCTGTGTAAATACGTGGTGTTGCAGTTTGCAACAGAAACCAGACTTACACCTGAACTCCAGTACCCAAGTGAATAATTAGGATCTGCACACAATTACTAGATTTTTTTCCCTGGAATATCCCCAAATAGTAGGATTAACTAGAAGTCTCCTGGAAAGAGCAAGTTATTCCCTTTCTCTGCCCAATACGTAGCACATGAGTTGCCTGTGTGGATCCGTGTAGCTATAAATACATTTACCTAGAAGAAATAGTCAAACAGTCTTTTCTAAGAGGAGTGCCTGATTGGTTAGCACAAAATTGATACAGTGGAGTGAAGAATAACTGATAAAGAGATAATCCAGTGTGGCAATGTAGTTCTGCAGCGCTGTAGCTCCAGCCTTCATTGGGTGGTGAGTGTAGGGTGATGGAAGAAAAGGACAGGCTTCTGTTGTTTGCATTTGAAGTATGAGGGAGACATGGTGTGAGCAAACTTCAGATGTGAAGAACAAAAGCCCAGTTTTCCTCTATATCATCTTTAACTATATGATGAAGCCTAAAGCTGAAACACTGTGCTATTCCACTTTTACAGCTGACGTTCTCTTTATCTGTTTTTTACCTCTACAAAGCAGAGATGCAAATACCTCCATATACTTATTCAGTGCGTGCATAGCTTCATTTCCAGAGAGAGGGTCAGTGTATATGTTCTAACCTGACCTTAATTTATGCAGTAATTTCCCAGACTATTACATCACGCTCATTACTGGCATAACCAAACACTTCCCAAGCAGGCTATCTTTAACAAATGTTTAAAATTATTTCTGCAAGGATTAAACATCCAGAAATAATTTTATTTTATATAAGTGAATAATTTGGAGAGAAGAATAGTACCTAAGCTGGTGGTGGATCAGAGTATGCCAGTTACAGGAGCACTTAAGCGCCCATTGGCACAGCAAGACTCAAAGACCCGGTAGGTTTCAAAGAAACACTTTTTTTTTTTTTCCCTTCTAGAACTCTTTGCTTTCTAGTAAAGCTGCAACCACAATGTTCTCTCTCTTAATGCCACCATAAAAAATCAAAACACTTTAAAACAAATTGATGTCCTCTTTAATATAGTCATCACATCATCACAGTGCCCTTGCACCCTGCTTGGTGACAACCAGGGGGATGCACACACACATCTCTCTCTTGCTTGCTCTCTTTTTTTTTTTTTTAAGGCATTGAAGCGGGCAACAAAGAAGGAGAGAAAGACTGGGAGAGACACTCAATTGAGATATTGGCACCTTTGATTGACAAGATCTAATCAGCTTATCTCCACACTAATAAAGTTGATGGCCTGTGGAGCTGGTGTATGTCCAGCTTCAAGTGAACTTTCAGTAGCCAAAGCCTCAAGGGCCAGGACTAAGACTGAGCTTATCTAAACTGATTTAAATCAATTCCTAATAGGCTATTTCAATTTGATCAATTTGAAAGGTTGGAAACCTGTAACCACTTGACTCAATTGTCTTGATTCGTGCTGGCATCACTGGAGATTTGGTCAGAGACACAAACTATTTATCTACAATGAAACAATGGAGTACAACTGATACACTTCTGAAATTATTTGACCCTCCTTAAGATGCTGTTCAGTTTATTACAAATTGGGTGTTTTACAGAGCAACTTCTCTTGTACACGCACTCAATAAAATATTTTGAAGTATGCTGTTCCAAAATGGGTAGTGAATGCCACACAAATTTTGCCACAAGCAAAATTCCCTATGTCATAAAAAGGGCTGAAGTGCTTTGTAGCTCTTGAACAATTGGCTTTGTTTTTTTAAATTAACAGATTCCTTTATGTGTTTTGAGGGACTGCCTGTCCCACCGAAGGTGTGATGTCAGAATGGAACACTACAAAAGGAATGATTTGAGAATTCAGATAGATTTCGCTCATTATCAGCAGAATTAAACAATTCACTTCTGAAGTTCTTGGAGTTCATTTTGCAAAGCTCAATGCGCTTTCAACTCCAGAATAAGATGTCAAGTAAACATATGTGACTATATGTATTGCCTTTCATGAGGAAAAGGCTTGCTACTTCTCTCAGGGTAGACCATTGCTTTTAGGAATGCAGAGAATTTCATAGCATCAAATTGCTTCTACATAAGATAATTTCTGAATTAACAACTCCATTATGTATATAAAAATTAATATTTTTATGAAAACATGGTATGACTAAACAAACATCTTAGGAAGTGGAACTATATATTCGTGTGTACTTTACAGATTTGACAAAGCACGAGCAGTGAAACCAGATATAAGTATTTTTCAGTCAATAGCACACACAAACACCTTAGGAATGTCTTGTGTTTAATAGAGGTAATTTAAGCACTTTGCAAAGGAAGAGTTTTTTGGTATTAATGCTAGATTACAAAAAACCCTAAGCAATATTTTCATTCAGATTGTGGTTTTCAAGTTGTAATTGCTTTATACAAAATCCACTCTAGTGTTATCATTCAATATCATCTTCACTGCTGTACATCTGAAGATAATTTTGCAATAAAACTTAATTGATAGAGCTTATTTTTCACTAATCTCCTAATATAAAAAAATGAAAAAGTACTAACAGTATGTATTATAAGCTATGACCCTCACAGTGCAGGATATTTCTAGTTTATCAAACTAAAATAGATCCATTTTACGGCATCAAATATTTTATATACTTTAATAATGTGGAGACTTTTTCCCCAAATAGGAAGCAAATGGAAAATTCCCTTAATAAAGGAAAATGTGGAGAGTAAAAGTCATTCACAAAGAGGATAAGCAGAACATCTTATCTCATAACATTACTAGCTTGTGCCCCACTGACCATTAGTGCAAAATTTCAAAACATTTCAGTTATGGAAATCAGTAAGTCTGCCATCAGTGACATCTATTAAGAAGTTAAATTCAGTGATTTTATAGTTATAAACTGAACTCCTTCTGATGTACTGCATAAACTGGATTCTGAACAAGACTTTAAAAATTAAAACGTTGTGAATTATTTTGTATTTCCATCGCCTTTGGGTAAGTTAGACATGGAATCAGTCCTAGGAGCTTCTCATCAGTTAAGTAAACAGTTCTAGTGATTACAGAGAATATCAGGAGAGAAAATAAAGCATTAGATGTTCGTAAATGAGGACTGGCATTTTGAATTCAAAAGGTTTTTTCTTGAACTTCGTTACACCTTAAAGGGAATGCTTCCAGAGCAGAAAATTCCCCAGGTACCAGCCATACATTAAGACATCATGAGAAATATCCTGAAATCCCAGGACTGGGGTCATGTTGAGATCCAGCCACTGTAGCACTGTGTTCCAGAGCAGAGTAGGTAACTTCTGTCTTGAAAAATAAATGGTCTGCAGTCAAGGAGCTACATTTGGCTCACAATCAACAGTTTAGTCTGATTGCCCCAGACTTTGTTTCCAGTTCTACTACAAGAATCTGCTGGAATGGACAATTTGACAGTTTGAACACCTGGGTGCTGCCCTGCCATCTGTGTAGGCTGAAAAGAGAGAAACCTAAACTGTAAAACTGAGATTATCACTCTCCTCCTGCAGTGCAACTTTGAACTTTCCTTCCTCCCCAAATCTGCCACCTTCCTGCACCATTTCTGTTTTGGTCTCAGGTAGAAGGATCCAAACTTGATTACTCAGACAAAACTCAAAACAACAAAATGCTCCTACTATTTGGGATGTCCATATAGGCTTAAAGATACCACCCTCCCTGATCATTCAGGACATCTGTAAGACAGAAAAGATACTCATAAAACTACAAATATCTTTCCAGGTCTGCACAGGCCACATTTTTCTGAACCTCAGAGACAAATCTAGCTTGGTGCTGCCTTCTTTTTTTTTTTTTTTTTTTTTTTTTTTTTTTTTTTATTTAACATCACTGTCCTTTGGTCTATCTACAGAATGAGTATAATATCATTGTTTCTGTCTCTCAAGAGGATCACATGGATGCATAAATGAAGTTCTGGGAGCCCATGGTATTAAAGAGCAAAACCACATAGCCATCAAACTGGCAAAAAAACTGCAGCAACTTCAGTTGTAAAAATACAAGTATGGCCTTATTTTTGCATTTAAATATCTCTCATACTGTCATTTAAGGACAAAGAAGTTTTCTAAATACAGTCATCAGTTTGCCAAGATCACTGCAGGTGTATCAGACAGAATTAATGACCGTAAAAGGCTGAAAGACTTGTGCTTTGTCTTCTGTGAACGAAGACACTACTCTCCAGACCAAATCAGCCTCTGATTTGGCATTTCAATTTTTGGCAGTCAAATCATAACAAGGCCAAAGTAATACTAAATCATTGACGAGGTTTTTAAGTTTACATATCAAAGTGGTATATATGTAGAAGAACTCCTGACAATTGAATTTCAGCAATAGGCATTTTTTAGGCATTTCAAACTCTGTAAAACCTGACATTTCAGTGTTCATATACAAAACCTGCTATGATACAAAACAACACCTCTCCACCAATACTTTGTCATTTAAAACTTTCTTCTTTGTTATACAGTCACATAGTAACATTGCAGAACACATTATTGCCTAGAAACCTGTCATCCTTATGTAAATAGGAAGAATCTGCTGCATATTAATTATGAGTTTTTGTAGTGATCACTTTTCAGTCTTCTTGTTTCCAGTAGTCAGGTTTTCATCCCCCTTATTATTCATGTAGAAATCTTTTCTGGCAGGTAAAATATAGTATGCAATGTTTTGATGAAGCACACCAGAGGAAATGAAATGAAATGAACTGGACTACCCCAAAAAGAAAAACAACACAGGTGAAATACAACTGTTCAGAGTATTATTTTCATGACATATGGGAACTAACCTGTACTGCTCCTCAATTATTCCAAAATGTATAATGGCTGTATGCCCAACCTTCTAACAGCTGGGATTGAAATGTTTTGACATTATGATCTCTAGGTGGCAATACTGAAAGCATTAAAATATAGATATAAATAGGTGATAATGAAGAACAAAATGTGTACCATTTTCTTGCAGTCATAGTTTGCAAATTAACAAGCTGCTATTGATTTTTCTTTGAGGTCAATAACAGCATTTATTGATCTGAGAAGTTAATACTCACTGAGGTCAATATTATATCTCAGGGGTCAACATAAGTGGATTCTGACTTCTATTTCCTGTCCATATATAAATATTATATAGGCAAAGTGGGAAAAATTCATCTTTGGAGATAAGAAAGCACTCTATTTGACAGGATACAAACTCCCCAAAATATTAAAACTTAAGAACAGTCTACCTGGATCATTTTCAGACAGCTCCCAAACACTTAAAACCTTATAATGTAGATATACTGTCTTCTTGAACTGGTATTCAGCTCTGAATTTAACATCTCCCAGGTACAGAATGGTCATTCATTGTGCTATTTCCCCACACCAAAAATGAAACCATTTTAGAGACTACTCAGTGTCAAGGGACATCAACACATTTTACCAAATGAGCATTTTATCTGATCTGAGTAGAATAAAACTCATAAAAAAATAATAGCTGAATAACAGTTGTGGTGGTTTTGGTTTTGCTTATTCCCCATTCTTTTCAATGTGACCTCAAAAGAAACTTTCCTACTGCCTTCAGTGAACTCTGGATTGGGCCCTTGTAAATTCACACTAAGTTTTCTTTTGTAGTTTGTTACCCAACCATTAACATGTCTAAAGGAAAACTAGAAGTGAGCAATTAGTCCCCTGATAAATTACTCTGACAAGTATCAATGAAGCTGTAGCACACTTTTGGAAAACGACAGGGAAGGTAATAAATTCCAGAAATGCCAACCTCATATGGGGATTTTTGCAGCTCCACTGCAACAGATGCCAACAGTATAACATCTCAAAATATGGAAGTTACATGTTAGCTTTGTAAGGATTGTATTTGTGTGAAGAGATACTATTAAACTTACAGCACAAACGAGGCACAGTGTGGCAAGCATTTAAATTGGCTAAAAATGATACTACAGAACTTTAATAATATTCATCACATTTGCAGAACTTTACAACTCAGGAACTTTCTATCACTATGCAAAGCAGAAAATGTTATTTTATGCATGAATAAGCTGAAACAGAAAAACTAAGAGTTCACAAATTCTACAGAACTAAAACTGTTAATACACCGACTCCTGACCTGTGTAGCAGAAATGAATGAAATATGGGTCATCTGATTTTGGCACCAGGACTTTCCTCTAAGTGCTTGAGCAAGCAAAGTTTCAATAGAACAGGAGACTATAGAAAGCTATTTCCATTGTTAATTCACTATTTTACTTTTCTGTATTAATATTTTGCTTCAAATTTCATAACTTTACAAGGCAAATATTTAAAACACTCATTTCTTACCAAAACATAGTAGTTCCCAGACAAAATGTACATATAATGGTGCAAGTGTGCTATGCAGAGCATTACAAATGAATAAAAGGTTCAGTTACAAATGGCCTAAGTTTTTTTAACGTTTCAAGAAATATGATTATGCAAATAACTATCTATGTATCTAACAGGAAAATGGAGTAAAATAGTAAGCATTGCTCTTTAAAACATACACAAATACAAAATTGACTTAATTTAGAAATAAAAAATTGCAGACAATCTTATTTTGAACCACTACTTAAAATTACTTTCTTAATTAAACATTCACTCTCTGTTTTCACATAGCTCCTAAACATGGCAATTTCCACCAAAGGAAAAGAAAACCTTTCAAACTCAGTTTTGTCCTCTCTGGGTGGTCAGGAGAACATGCCATATCTCCACATATTTCTTTAAGAGCTACACAGATTAGGGCATATTCTTATTTGTTTTGTGACTTAATTTATTTTAATTTTGAATTTGGAGAAACTTTCTTGGAAAAAGGAGATTACAAACATTATTTTGTTGTTTTAATAGCTGAATAAAATAACTAAAAAAAGTCATCAACACAGGGAAAACACCAAAGTTTATCCGAGCATATTTTACACTTACAAATGATTAATTTATTCCACAAATTTAGTGTCATTTCCATTTCTGTGGGCCAGGTTTTAAAAGGCATTTGTAAATGTTTTCTCCAAAGATTAATCTTAAAATGTTAAAATTAACATTTATTCTGTTATAAAAACAGTAAATACTTAATCTAGTTCATGACATGTTTATAAAGCTTATGCTAGAATTCTTGTTGTGTAGAACATTTTATGGGTATGCAATAAAAAAACCCCTCCATTTGAGTTATTAGCAATTGAGCAATACTCTGACTTGCCACTTTAAACTCATTTGAGAAAATATCATTGTTTCTGGACTGGATTTAAAATACATCCTCCCCATAAAATTGAAAGCAGTTAATTAAAAAAAAAAAGAAATAATGGAAAAAAAATTAATGTGGTCTCTATGTTTCATTCTTAACACTTCCATATTTCACATTTCACTAGTGAAAAACAAGGCACTAAAACAGAAGAATCACTTACATATGGAGTAAAGCAAATGTAATAATTTTTGGAAAATTTCTCAAGATGGCATTCCAGCCAATTATTACAGTAGGCAAGTGCCAAAACATTCAACACATGGAAATCTTACAACACTCGATTACAAAAAATCAGATTAATACTTTTAAGACATCTGTAATGAAAACACAGAATTATTGCATCTCTGTGAATAAAGAAAAATCAAAAACTGAACAATCCTCCCCATCCAACTGTTTTACAAGTTGGCTCTCTAGATCTGCAAGAGAGCTAAACAGGAGCCAAATCCCAAACACACAAACACTTAAAAACTTCATTTATTACATGTGTTAGGATTAGGCCAAGAGTACAAAATTCCATATCAAAATTTACATTTACATTTTTGGAGGTAGTGAAATATGATGAGGTAAAGAGAAAATGGCAGAAAAAGAACCACAGTGTGACAGACAGCTGATACTCGAAATTAGGAGCAAGAAAAAAGCTTGCAAAATATGGAAGGGGCACAAAATCACAGAAGAAAACAAAAACGTTCTCTTGAGCCAAGAAAAGATCCAGAGAATCAAGAATGTACAGATATGCATAAGTGGCCTATGACAGACTGATGTAAAATAGTGAATTTGTATTTTCAAAACCATGAACAACAATTTTCTTGGTCTACAGTTCCTCACAACAGCTAGTAGCCAATAACCAGCAGTAGTTTCTCAAAACAAGTCTGCAACAGCCCAAAGAAAATCACAGTGCTAGTTCATACTGCTAACTCAGAGACATGACTGGTACTGCAGATCAGCACTTCCACTCACACTGGCAGGATGAAATCAAGCCAGTCAGCAAACAGCTTCCAGCATGGAACTCCTGAGTCTTTCTAAGTTTTGATTTAAAAACAGAGATTTGGATGGTCAGCAGTACTTGCACAAATCAGAGGTTATGTCCTTATCTGACACACATTACACAAGCTGACACTTCAACTGTAACTGGACTAAGGTTCCATAATGTTCAGCATTTCTCAAACCTGACTGCTTGCTCATGCAACATTTGGATAATTTTTTGGATCATGAATGTCAGTAATTACAGGAGAAAATAAACTCTATAAGCAGTGTAATAAAATCATTATCATAAAGTAGTATGGTGTGACTTTTACTGTATGAAGAAATACCTAGACAAGGTGCTCTTCCATCATTCCATACCGGGATAGAAAGATGTTCTTCGATTCTGTGCTTGTATGTCCTGGTTCAGGACAGTACTGCCCCTACACTTCCATAACCCTCTCCTCCCCCCAAAAAAGCTATTTGTGTAACTGTAACTCTTCAGTCCTAAGATGTAAAAGGGCAAAATACTGTGCCTGAAAGATGTTCTACCACGTAAACCCTTTTGATATTGTCTTTACCTAGAAAGGCATGTTCAGTAGAGATATATTTTTTAATGTTAAACTTCATTCTTTAGTGCATTTGGAGGAAAACAATGTTAGCCTGTCAGGAAGAAGAGGTAGAAAGCTTCAAACAAGAAATATAAAAAAAATCTCCAAAACACAGGTGAGCTTTGTCAAGTCTAAGCTCATCAACTTTTCTTCTTGATGTAAGTTGTAATACAAAAAGTCTTTGCCAAGCAAGACCTCATGCTGTGCAAATTCAGCTGTGCCCAAGTAGTGAAAAATCTGTTAAAAAACTATTGAAAATCAGGTTGTTTACTTAAATACCAGAAATAACAATTCACCAAAGTCTGCTTTTTTAATGAAATACACAGCTGATGTTCTGTGGAGAATGAAATCACCAAACGAAGTCATTAAATTAGCAGTGTATTAATATATTTGAAGGTCAAAAGGTGGACTCAAAATGGTGTAACTCCATTCAGCTGTGCTCTTCCAAAAGTTGCAACAGACTGACAGTCACTGCCAAGTCAGTATCAGTTGTAACCAATTAATTTCACTTGGTGAAAGTTCAAAAGGAGTGCTAGTGGTATACAGGACGGGAGGGAGAGAAAAAAATCATAAATAAATGGCAACAGTTTATAGGGACAGCACATCAAAATTTGAATTCTACCCATTAAAGATTAACCAGCAGTTCCCAACTATCTGAAATATTTTGGACAAGTTTTCTACAACTCATTATCTTCAGGGAGAATATGCAACCTGATCAAGAGAGCTTCTCAGGCCTACAAAAGTTGAACATTTACTTGCTATAGGCTTGACTTGACAGTTTTTGTCCGCCTGTTGAAATGGGTTTTCTGGACAACCTATGTTAGATGAAATTTTGACATCTCTTGGAGACACCTAAGCATGGTGGCTGAGAGTGTCGTGCGGATAAGGAAAGAGAATATAAACATACATATAGAGGACAGGCAAAATGGTGCCTTTTACCATTATCTCTTTCTCAAACCAAGGTAGTTTGGAGAGTTTACTCACACTGCTTAGAAACAACAGATACTGCTCATTTATCCTTTTATTTTTATCCTTCTTTCTTTTATTTGCCTTACCTGCTCAGAACCAGACAACAAACTCTGAAATGTTATCACAGAGGGGAAAGCTCCCCGAGGCTAAATAATTTCAAAATTGAAAGAAGCAGGTAGTGTTCGTTCAGACCAAAAATAGCCATATACCTTGACTTGAAATCCTCACATTCTTATTAGGACAAAAAGTCTTCAAAAGCTTCACTACAGACTTAGAAATAAGCTACAATGAATACCTTCATCAATAAACACCACCTTATACAAACGAATACATTAAAGAAAGAGGGTCAGCACCAAAGAAAATTACATTGAAATGCTGTTTTCAATGATTCAGTTAGAGGTTATTTCCTACAGAACAGTCTACACAGTAGAGGTGGTCCAATAGAGGGCCTGTAAAATAATGCTTTAATGGTATGTTCTGAGTTCAGCTTATAATTCAGATATTAATTTTATTCACAGGTATTCTGTGACAAATGCAAGGTATTTGTGAAAACATACAGATCTTAGCCTGTATGAGTATTTGTCTGGCATACATACGGGAAGTACTTAAACATGAAGTTTCCTATAACTGAAAAAAAAAAGTTTTCCTCATTCTAGCATGGAATAAAAATTCACAAAATTATGTTTCTATTACATATAATACAGCATCTTTATAAAGTTATTGTAACGTTTGCTCATCCAAAAATCAGTCTTAAGCAAACTTACTTCATCTGGATGTGAGTTCCTAACAAGACTGAAGTTAAGTTGTCCCATGATGTGTGATACAATAACGAATTCCTGCACATGTAAAATAACCTGTGACTTCTTCCAAAACAGAGGGCAAAATGGTCAAATTTGGATCACTATTTTTTCCCACTGTAACTTAGCAAATCTGTACTACTGAACAGATTTGACATTCCTTATTTGCTGCATTAATGATATAATCCCAAGCCTACTGAGGTGAAAGATAAGCCCTCTTTTTATTGGAAATCCAGTTGAAAGGTGCTGAGTACCCAAAAGATAATCTTTTAACAGAAATGGTCTTACAACTGTATAAAGTAAGTTTTTCCTCATCTCTTCAAGAAAAGTAGTTGGAAAGGGTTTTTTTTTGGTAGCAGTCAGAGGACAGTACTCTGAAAACTAATGAAAATTCACAATTTCATTACTTTATAGTAAACACTTTATGTATTTAAAAATATAAGAAAATACTAAAATAATCCATATCCTGCAATTGAAACAACACATGGAAATGCAGAGGGCCATGGAGCAGAGGGAACAGACTTTGAACACCACTAGGCAATGTTGGGTGAGTTACTGGATAAACTTTTCATGAACACAAAGGTGCAAGACCCATATTGCTGCTGATTCAAATCCTTAAGATGAAACACAAAACTAAGGAAAATTGGGATGGTGCCAGAATTTGAATTAATAGGCAAAGGAATATGTGAAAACAGAGAAAGGGTATTAAAGAGCTAAAACTGGGAAGGTCAGAGCTGGGAAGGCTGGTGAGACGGAGGGCCAGGAGGGTGGAGGTAGCAACAGGAAGCCACAGGGAGCAGCTCAGTGACTGGACAAGCAAGGAACCAGCAGGAAATACTCAAACTGAAGGTGCAAAAAGCCCTTCTCTGGTATCAACAACTGCATGGTAAAACAGTAAGGAATGGAAACTGAGTAGTTTGGTCTCTCCATGCCCTCTCAATGCTGCTTCTGTTTGTTACAAGGCAGCAGCACTACCCAAACATGATTTCCCCCCATGACCGTGCAGCTGGGATACTCCCGAGGCCTGACATCCCCAGAAACAAAAATCTCTCCCTATTTCTTCCTCCTCACCACTTTCCTCACCACTTTAAAGCCCAGACTATGAAGAAGGGCAGAGGGCTTAGAGATGTAGGAATGCAATATGCCACTTCAAAATGAATTTCTGAAACAATAAACAGATTTTAATAGAAATCAGCCAGAAAAGAAAAAAAATTATATATGAAACATGAAATACTGCTGCTAGCAGAAGAAACAGGGATCATGAAAAAGCTCTCTCTGATGGTGACTGGAAACTGCATAAAAACTCATTTCACTATAGAAACTTTGGATTAAGATTTCAGTAGAAAGATGTTCTGGCATATCAAAGAAACACCTGAGGAGGAGATATTGGTATATGCTCCAGAACTCAGAAGCCCTCTTTCTCTAATGAAAGGTTTTACACACAGTATTCACATATACATGTATGAATAATTCATTAGAGATGAAATAGATAGATATTAAGTGTAAATATCTAGGACAGGAATAGCCTTTTTTATTTAAAGCAAGGGGCACTAGAAGCAAGGTCCTGATTTTCAAAACTTCGTTTCCATTTCCATACTCTTAGTTATTTGAAGCTCAAATGTAATCAGAATATGCATGCACCTGAAGACAGAACAGGAGTGTAAAGGTCCAAGAGATATTAACTAATGCAAGTAATTACTAAGCATACAAAATTACAACATAGAAGAAACAGCAACCTTTCCACTAGTCTAATGTAGCCCTATATGTATGAACATTAGGGTTTGTTATTTTGTTAAATTAACATTGGATGTTAGAGCCATTTAAATTTTTTCTAAGCTGAGCAAACATTTCTTTTATTCTATTGTACCTGTAAAGTAAACTCCAGCTCTTGCAACCATAATGGAATGGAAACAGTTTAGTCAATATACTTATTTTAATTTTAATGGTTTCACATGTTATGCCAGTTCTGGTGTGCATCTCATTTATGACACCTGACCAGCACAACCACCCCACGAAATATGGAGGGAGAAGGTCCTTCAGGGCAGCTGCTTGGGGATTCAGGTTATTCCAGCAGTAAAGGAGTCAGAAATCCAAATCTGTGACACGCTGCTGTGGACAATATGCTTGTACCTCAAATTCGATTACTCATATCTGGCAGGACAACTCCTACAGTTGTGTTAAAACAGCTCCCTTTTCATGCTAAAGTCAATGAACTTGAAGACTCCTGCCTTCAGAAGCACCTGATAAACATTTGTTAACATACTTTCAGTGATCTGTTCACTGCACTTCCACTCAGTGCTGCATCCAGGTAAGACAATAACTAATATTATTTCATAAAGAAGCAAACACACATCTTTATCTAAAGAGATTCCTATTTGCTTTCCAGCAAGTAGGCTGCCAATGCTTTGAGGTGGGCCTGACCATGTGCCTGTAGGCTACCACAACATTACATTATATATTTATGGCCCAGCCCAGAAAAGGAGGTTTGACTGTAGTTCATTACAACAGGTGAAAGCCACTGAAATTTGCTTGGATCCCTTAGTAACAAGAATTATTCATGTCACACAAGGGTGGAGAATAAGCTGTTGTGTCTCTTGCTAAGAGATATTTCTCCTTTAACTATTTCAGAATTACATATTCCTGAGATTCCCAATGAGTAAGGAAGATTGAAAAAAAAAAAATTTTAAGCAATCTGAAGTCAAGATTCAGAATGATTTTCTGTATATGGAACAAGAGACTTCTACTTCCTTTGATTCCTTTACTTCTAAAACACCATGTTTACGTGCTACAAAAGGGGTATAAAAACGAAAGCCAAGACAAAATTTTAAAGATTAAGTACAAAGAATAGATATATTATCCACAAACTCTTCTAGTAGCACAGATATTTCACAGAGACTCAAAGCAACAGCATAGTATCCAATAATCATCACTCAGAGGCAAGCTCAACACTTCTTCTCAAATTACATGCACTGAAAGCTACAGAAATATCTAAGGGTGATGAAGGAAAAAAAGTAAATACCTGCAACGTAGTTTTGCCATGAAATCCTGGACAGCATTCAATGGCTGTATCTCTGTCTTTCTTACCTTGTCATGAGACAAGGTGAAACCCATATTATATAAACACCAGGATATTTTTTTTCTGGAAAATATCTGGCAGTTGACAACTCAGTGAAAGCAATTCAACTGCAGTGTACAATGGTCCTCTACAACAAGGTGTGCTCTTCTTCTCCTTGACAGTGTTTTACATTTCCATGCCAAATTTATCTCTGAAGATGAATGAAGCATTTTAAACTATTCCTGATTCAAAATACTCCTGTCTGAGCAAACATATCTAAGACTCAACAAGGAAGGGTACACCCTATAATGCTACCTTCTGCAGACAAAATAAGGAAGTTCTAGAATTCATTTTGGTACTGTGGAAATCTGAGCATGGGGAATAGAATTAGGCTCCCTCAAAAATGGGAAGAATTTTTTGATTAATCAGGATTAATTTGATAAGCTCTCCTTTTGACTGAAAACAGCAATTTTCATGCATTCTTAAAATCTTTCTCATATTCTGAGGCTATATGGTCAGGCTAAATGGCCTGAAATTAAGAAAACTGAGTTGTAGAGTTGCAAATAATGAGTGGTGCTGGAAATGCCTACT